>OVBA01000629.1:0-60312 GCA_900406435.1 Lepidium aucheri | reverse complement strand
TTTATTTTGTAGAATCTTATTTTCTTAGACTTATATGTTTTGTTTATAAAATATGCATAAGGAGAAGAAGAACAAAAAGCCAAAACACAAAGAATATAGACTTCTACCAAAAAGAGGACAAATTCCTTTGATACATACTCAACCTCCTTACACCGCTAAGAAGAAAAAAGATCTTGTGCTTTTCCCATTTGCAAAAGTTGATTCAACAAAAGTTCAAACTTTAGAGAACTGGAAGAAAAACTAGAAGGATAAGTAAGTTTATAAGCTCATTTATAAATGGTATAAAATACAAGATGATTCTTATAGATTACAAACTTGAATGCAGGGAGATCACAGTTGCAGGGATGGAGGTGGAGTCAAAATAGTTTTCATTATTACAGAATCCAAGGAAAATAATGTTTGACAAAGTAAGGACACAAAATGTTTATCTCTTATTTATTTTATAAGTATGTTTATAAAATTTATAAAACAGTTGTTTTGCTTTTAACATGTGTTTTTAATTTTATCTTTGTCATAGCATATTGAAGCAGGTTTGGAATTATTAAGGACTCGTAAAAAACAGTATCCAGCTTGCGCTTAAAGAAAGGAATTTCACTACTTGGACTATCTTTTTCGAAGACAATTGACAACTCATATATAGAGTTTTTGGACAACAAAGAAGTGTATCAAATTTCAGACGAGGGAGATTCATTTGGGAGTCGCAAAGAAGTTCTAGCACCTTTATGTCTGCAAAACAAGTATTTGCTTGACATTCATATTGATATAGAGAAGATAAGGATATCAATGCTAGACACATCAGAGAAATTCATAAAAAGTACATTCATGCTTATTCACTGGTTGACCATATATCATCAACAATAACATGGATGAAGAGTTTAATGTTGAACCTATTGACATTGCTGTTAATAAAAGTTATCTCCACGTAATTTACAGTTGATTTAGTATTTCAATGTTTATATGAAAATGGACATAAAATTAAACTTTATTGTTTGGTATCAGATTTCCAAAGTCAAAAATTCACGGATATATATATATGTTGAAGATTATGGAGTGCTATTTAATGAGATTCACTGAATTCAGACATTTATCTTCATCAAGCGTTGGAGACTTTAGGATAAAGGTAGCATCGAATATCTTTACAGAGTTGAAAATCTATTATGGTTAGATTAATTTTTTGCATATTGGTTTCTTCTCTTGATTATCCTCTTATTCAAGTTATAAGTAAGTGAGTTACTTATAAATGACTAATTAGCAATAGGATTTATATGCTTCAACTTTGAGATCAATTTTGGAAAAATTTGAGAACATAAGGTTTGGTTTTAGTTAAAAAATTGGTTGATTTTGATGGGTTTGTAAAATTTATAAGGTATTTATAAAAAAATTATAAGGTATTGTACGTTTTTTGAGATTGAATATTCTGAGATTGAATTTTTTTAGTAAGACTTTTATCAATGAAATCAATATGTGATCAATTTCCATGATTGATATCACAGAAACTCAAATTTTAATTTTATAAGGTTGCTTATAAAATCTTATAAAATTATAAGCATGTGTGAAGTTTATAATCCTTTTATTCAAGTTATAAGTATGCGAGTTACAGATTACAGAATAACGACTAAACAAGTGGTTCTATATGGATGTTGGTGAGCAGTACAAGAACAGTATGGCAATGAAAGATTAGATCTTGATGATGGGATGATCTCAATAGAGATGCTAGAATAGTTATATTTTTTTTAGAACTAAGCAATTTTAAGTATGTTTTAACTAGTCAAAAGCTTTATGAGGATTATATAAACCAGTTATATGTTGTCTTATAGATGACTAATTAGCAATGGATGGAGAATGTAAGACATGTGGAAAAAGAAATTGGTAATGAGACACTTTTGCAAAAACATGGAAACAATAAAAATGGTGAAGAAATTACACTAAAGGCAGAAGATAACATTTGAGGTAAAATATATACAATGATTGTATTGCTTTTATTTTATAGGTGTAAAAACCAGAATAATCATATATAATACGACTTGTGAGTTAGTATTTTAAATTGTTTTTTTATAACTTTATAAGGGTCGTTATAAATATCTTATAAATTTTATAAGCAATCATACAAAACAAACCAAAAGAAAAAACTAATGAAAATGGGGAAGATGAACTCCAATATCAGTACTCAACTAAAGAAAAAAGTATTCTACTTAACAATTTACATGAGACTTAATGACTCTCCTTTTGGTTTGCTTGTGCAAGTTGATTTTTTTAAAAATTTATAAGGACTCTTATAAATTTTTTAAAAGTTTTATAAGAATCCTTATAAAATATTAAAACCAAAAAAGTAAATAATTCATGGATATCTTAATATTTAATAGATTTATTAAACTATGGATCTAATAAATGGATGGTTTACGATATATAATGTTCTTACTTTTTCATCTAGTTTTTATGTATTCGATTCGGTTTATATTCTCTTACTCATAACACTGATCTAATTTTGAGATTTAGGTTTTGGGTTCGCCATCAAACCAATAGCTGGCGATTATTCTTCTCTAAGGTGCGATTGTTTTGAATCTCATCTCAAATTTTGAGATTTATTACTTAATGCAACACTCCATATCTATGTGTATTTAAAGGAATTGGGACTGAGATTTAGGATTTAGGAGTTGGCTCTCTAATCTCTTCACTCGTGTTCTCTCCTTCTGAGTATCTTTTTCTCTAATTTTAGGTGCCCAGATCTCTTGAAAAATCTCTAAAGACTATGATTGTTGTCTTTTGATTGATGCTTTTTAGTGGTATCTATTTGTAACCGATTTATGTTATTGAGATTATAAGGAATTTATATAAAAAATTATAAGGAAGGAAAGCAAAGGAAAAGAGTGTGGAGGGATGTATGTTAATTCCCAACTCATAAGTCCGTCTGACAGTGTATTGGGAATCATAGTAGGCAAAGTTGGAGAGGAAGGATTTGAGAAGTTGGGGCCAATTATCGCATCATGTAGACAAGTGCAAAAAATCGGCCAACATAAATCAATTTTGAGGTTCGCATGCATGAGAACAGTTGAAGAAACTCCAGAGCTTATAAATATTGGATTGCCATACAGTGTTGTTCAATAGATGTGTGAAAGCATGGAACCAAAGGGCCTGATATCTTAAAGGTTTATGGATATTTGCTACAGCAGGGTACATTGAAGAAGCTTGTGCACTAATGTTGGAGGATGATATGAGGTTTGCGCCGGGGATGTTTCAAATTCTTGCAGGACAGTATGAAGATGGGATGGAAACAATGATGGATTTCTTAGCAGATTGTGGGATGGGTAATCGATGCATAGATTGCTTCATAATGATGGAGATCAATTCACTGACTCCTAATGTTTTGACAAAGAAGGGTGGAAAAATTATATAATCTAGTATGTTTAGATTGTTTTCTGCAGACAGGTTTGCTCTCTTAATTATCATTCAAATTATAAGTATGTGAGTTAGTGTTGCTGATTACATGATAGCAACTAAACAGTGAATCGATATGGATGCAAGTTAACAGTATAAGTACCTAATAAAACTTGTTGAAAGGCTGATTTATTTTGTGATTTCTGGGATTCGATCTGTTGCGATTTATATGTTTGAACTTTGAGATTGATTTTGGACAAATTTGAGAACATAAGATTTGGGTTTAGTTGAAAAATTGGTTAACTTTGGTGTTTTTCTAAAATTGATAAGATATTTATAAAAACAAATTGCAAATTGGTTTGTTCTCTTAATTACCCTTATTAAAGTTATAAGTATGTGAGTTAGTGTTGCTGATTACAAGATAGCGACTAAACTAATACATGTATATGGATGTAGGTTAGCAGTACAAGAACAATGTGGCAATGAAAGCTTGAATCTTGATGATGGAATGATCTCAATAGATATGCTAGAATAGTTCTATGTTGTCTTATAGATGACTAATTACCAATGGGATGGAGAACGTAAGACACGTGAAAAAGGAAATTGATAATGAGACATTTGTACAAACACATGGAAACAGTAAAAATGGTGGAAAAAATACACTAAAGACTGAAGAAAACATTTGAGGTAAAAATTATACAATGATTTATTGCTTTTATTTTTTTGGAAAGAAAACTAGAATGATCATATATAATTTATAACACGACTTCCGAGTTAGTATTTTAAGTTGTTTTTTTAATTTTATAAAGATCCTTATAAATATCTTATAATTTTTATAAGCAATTTTATAAAACAAATCAAAAAAAAAAATAAATGAAATTAGAGAAGATGAACTCAAGAATCATCACTCAAGTAAAGAAAAAAAGTATTCTACTTAAAGATTTACATGAGTCTTAAATTGTCTCTTTTTGGTTCTTTTGTGCAAGTTGATTTTTAAAAATTTATAAGGACACTTATAAATATCTTAAAAGTTTTATAAGAAACCTTATAGAAGATTATAAACAAACAAAAAAATAGATAATTTATGGATAGCTTAATAAATTATGGATTTATTAAACTATGGATTTAATTTATGCATGATTTACGATATATAAAGTTTAGAGAAATTTAAGGTGATTATTTCATGGATATTTTATAAGGATACTTATAAGAATCTTATAAGTTTTATAAGCAATCTTATCAAACAAATCAAAAGAAAAAACTAATGAACTTATATAAGATGAACTCCAGAATCAATACTCAACTAAAGAAAAAATGTATTTTACTTAAGGCTTTACATGAGTCTTAAATTATCTCCTTTTGGTTTCTTTGTGCAAGTTGATTTTTAAAATTTATAAGGACTCTTATAAATATTTTAAAAGTTTTATAAGAAAACTTATAAAAAATTATAAACAAACCAAATAATTAGATAATTCATGAATTTTAGGATGGCTTTATGAAGAACCATTTTTTGTGACTTACATTAACTCACACACACTTATGCAAAAGTATAAGGAAAAAACTGACAGCTGAAAAAGCTTTTTCCTAAAATTTCAATATCTTTTCTTTTACTTATTCTCCATCTTCTATTTTCATCTTCTTACTCTATTTTTCTTTACTCTATTTCTCGCACAAGAAAAAAAAAGGGGTTTTCAAATTTTAGACTTCCTTCTTCTTCAATCAACAATTTCAAAGTGATTGGGACCGTGATTTAGGTTTTTACTTGTTTACAATTTGTCTGTTTTTCTTTTCCATAAATGTATTTGCTAATTACTCATTTTTTCCATTTTTGGGGTTTTCTCTTTATTATCTTTTCATCATCTTCAAACAACGATTAAATTGGACTAGAGTTCTTACTTTTCATTTAATTTTTCTGGATTCTTTTTGATTTATATTCTCTTACTCATTACAGTGATTTGAGTTTGAGATTTGGGATTTGTGTTCACCATCAAACCTATAGGTGGTGATTCTTCTTCTCTAAGGTGATTGTTTTGAATCTCATCTCCAATTTTGTGTTTTATTACTCCATGCAACACTCCATATCTCTCTGATATTCAAAGGAATTGGGTCTGTGATTTAGAGTTGGTTCTCTAATCTCTTCACTCGAGTTCTCTACTTATCATCAAAACCCTAACTTTGCATAGACCCTAGCTGCGTGTGTATATATTTGTAATTAATTTATGTTACTCAATTTTATAAGGTATTTATAAAAAAATTATATGGTGTTTATAAAAAAATTATAGGATGTTTATAAGGTTTTTATAAAAAAATTATAATGTATTATAAGCTCTTCAAAACTATTTGGTTTCTTGTGAAGCTGGGTTCGTTTAGAGAGTTTAATATTTCTCCTTTAATCATTAAGAAGATTGTTGATAAGTAAACACTAATCCAGAAAATGGATTTATGTGATTGAACTTGTTTTTGCTTTGTATAGATATGACAGGTACTGAAAGAATATCCCTGCCAAAAAGGATAATTGAACATGGGACTGAGCCAACAAGATTTGACAGAACTAACAGGCATTACTCTAAAATATAGTGATGTTTGTTAAAGAAAATCTTAGTAAGAAGAGCTTTGAGAAACTGAAGAATTCGTTTCTGGGACCAATCATTGAAGTCATAAGCAAAAAGAATGTAAATTTCGTAGTAAAATTGGTACATTATCTTCTTCTCAAAAGGGTTGAAGTTCAAAACAATGATGAATTATGGTTTTGTTTCGGAGATCAACATGTGAGGTTCTCTGAAAGTGTGTTTAGTCTAGTCATTGGGTTTCCTTTAGATGGTATTGTGCCAAATAATAGCCAAGGATATGCTAGATGGACTGGAGATAGGATCAGATTACAAGATCTAAAAGATATGTTAGAAAAAGATAGTCAGATCAGTTAGGATCAGAAGATTTCTTTAGGAGGATTGATTATTGTTGAAGGAGTCTTGATAGCAAGAAATTCAAGTACACTTATTCCAAAATCGAACTTGGAGAGAGCTCTAGATTTTGATACTTTTTTTTGTTATCCATGGGGCAAGATAGCTTATACAGCTTTGCTAGCAAGCGTTAAAAAGGTTAAAGAAAAGAAGTTGAGGAAAATACAATATGGGTTGTCGGGATTTGCATTAGCAATACATTTATGGGGCTTAATTTCTGTGAAAGAATTGGAAAGAAATTTGGAGAAAGAGATGAAAATCAAGAAGGCCTACTATGTCTCCATTGGATTTCAACAAAAAGTCCAACACTTGAAGAAATAGCAAGTTTTGAAAAAAAAGTTAATTACTAAACCTGTTTATATCATTTCTTAAAGAAATTTATAAAAAAAAGAATATAAAACTAGTTTTTCTTTTCACAGTTTTAGGTAACTCTAATTATTGGAGATCCAATCCAAGAGAATGAGGAGATGGAACCAGTAAAAAGCTAATACTGGAAGGTGTTAAGCTTCAACAAAAAAATTGGATACAGGGATGGGTGAAAAATGGAAGAAATGTTAATGAAGATCAAATGATTTCATCCAATAAAATAGATCAGATTCTCAAGATATGAAAGAAATAATGCAGAGACAATATAGAAGTGATAATCAGTTGAAAAAAAAGTGAAGGATAGGATTAAGAAAAAGAACAGGTACGCTTTCAGGTACATTGATTTATAATTTTATAAGCTTTTATAAAAACAAATTATAAATCATATATATATATATTGCTTAAGTTAATTATTCTGAATAAACTTTTTGAAAATCTTATCTTAAATAATACGTGGTTAGGCTGAAGATAGAGATCAAGAAAAAGAAGAACATAATGGTGAAGATGAAATGATTGGATCCAAAAAGATCAATCATACTTACAAGATAACAAAGCAAATAAACGAGAGGATAGCTGGGGTAGAGAACCGTTTTGGAATAAGAGTTGAAGAACAAGATAATATGGTATGAATATAATGGATAAATGAATATGTTGATATGCTTTTATATAAACTTTACTCCAATCTTATCTTAAACTATGTATTTAAACTTTTAGGATGATGAAGCACAACCTGAAAGAAGAGATGGGGAGCATCCAAACTTTTAGATATTATGTATTTATTGATTAATAAGGTTTTATAAGCGAGCTTATAAATACGAATTAAAATGGGAAAATACATAGATTCTTGATCAAAAGATTTTTGAAAATGATAAACATATATTTAGCCTGAAGAAGAAGAGCAACAACACTTTCTGGTGTATGAATTTATCAATTTATAAGGTTTTATAAAGTAAGTTATAAAATCTATAAAATAGTGAAAACTTTAAAATTGACTTGGTTGTTCATGTATTTTCTTATTTCTGTTTATAATGTTTTTCTCTTTACAAAATCAATTAGGATGATGGAGCACAACCCGAAAGAAGAGATGAGGAGCATCCAAAATCTCAGGTAGCATGTATTTATTGATTTCTAAGATTTTATAAGCGAGCTTATAAATGCAAATTAAAATGGAAAAACACATAGATTTTTGATCACCAAATTTTTGAAATGTTAAACATATATATTAGCCTGAAGAAGAAGAGCAAGAAAAAAAGAGCAGCAACACTTTCACGTATATGAATTTATCAATTTTATAAGGTTTTATAAATTAAGTTATAAATCTATAAAAAAGTGGAAACTTTAAAATTGACTTGGTTGTTCATGTCTTTTTCTTATTTTTGTTTATAATGCTTTTCTCTTTACAAAATCAATTAGGATGATGAAGCACAACACGAAAGATGAGATGAACAGCATCCAAACTCTCAGGTAATATGTATCTATTGATTTATAAGGTTTTATAAGCGAGCTAATAAATACGAATTAAAATGGAAAAAAAAACATAGATTTTTGATCAAAAGTTTTTTGAAATGTTAAACATATATATAAGCATGAAGAAGAAGAACAAGAAAAAAAAGGAGCAACACTTTTATCAATTTTATAAGGTTTTATTAAGTAAGTTATAAAATCTATAAAAAAAAGTGGAAACTTTAAAATTGACTTGGTTATTCATGTCTTTTTCTTATTTTTGTTTATAATGCTTTTCTCTTTACAAATCAACTAGGATGATGAAGCACAACACAATAGAAGAGAGGAGGAGAATCCAAACTCTCAGGTATTATGTATTTATCGATTTATAAGGTTTTATAAGCAAGCTTATAAATGTAAATTAAAATGGGAAAACACATAGATTTTTGATCAAAAGATTTTTGAAATGTTAATCATATCTATTAGCCTGAAGAATAATAGCAAGAAAAAGAAGAAGAAGAGCAGCAACACTTTCGGGTATATAAATTTATCAACTTTGTAAGGTTTTATAAAGTAAGTTATAAAATCTATAAAATAGTGGAAACTTTAAAATTAGATGATAAAGAGGTCAAATTGTCGATGTTAGGGTTAAAAGTAGAAGGAAAAATAATGATAACAAAGTATAACTTTTCTAATTAAATTTTTTAATATTTAAATTTTGTTTTAGAGTCTTATAATGTTAGTTGTATTAGGCGAAAGAAGAAGATGGAAAAAAAGGAATAGAAGCAAACAATGAACCAAAAGAAAATGGAAGAAGACAAAAAATCAGTTGAGCAAAAGAAATTGTAAGAAGCAACTGAGCAAATTAAAGAGATTGGAAGAAGCAACTGAGCAAAAGAAATTGGGAGAAGCAGGTGAGCAAAAGAGATTGGAAGAAGCAGCTGAGCAAAAGAGATTGGAGGAAACAGCTGAGCAAAATATATTTAAGGTAAATGGATCTAAAAATAGTTGGTATATGATTTAAAAATGTTCTTATATAACATGAAAGAATGGTTTCAGACATATTATAGGCTGAAATTCAAGACTATATAAGGAATTTATATTCGAAATTTGAAGTGTGGTATTCTTATGATGGCTGCAAAATAAATGAATTATTGAGCACAATGCATATGTAAGTAAACAATTTAAGTAGAGTACAACAATCTATGTTTTACTTTATTATTATGACCAAATGTTATATTACGGGTTCTTAGGCCCAATAATAAAAGGCAAAAAGTTGGGACTAAGACATTGCACAAAAATGATAACATTACTAAGTACTATAGGAAAGCAGTGTTGATGGTTCACCGAGATAAACTGCCACATAAAGAGTGTGAGATACCAGCTGTAACTATTTTTAAAGAACTTATGATAATTCATATTATTTGCTTGTTTTTTGTTGAAATTCTTCTCTTATTTTAAGACTCAAATACTTTTTGAGTATGTAATTAATGAAATTAAAAATTATGTTATATGTAGAAAAAATATAACAATTATTTGAAACACAGAAGTATTCAGCTTATTTGGAAAATATATGAAGAGGCAGCGGACAGTCTTTTTCTAGTTTTTTTTTTTTTTTGTTTATAAGATACTTATGTGGAATATTAAGCTATTTATAAGATGGTTTATAAAATCTTATAAAACATATGTTTAATAGTTAACAAGCCTCTTAAAATTTTTTTATAAATTTTACTTATGTGGATGTTAAAAGATTTATAAGATGATTCATAGAGTCGTTTATAAACTTACAAAATTTGTTCTTAGAAGGTTTACAAGATGATTTATAAAGACATAAAAATTATGCTTGTAAGTTTCTCATTAGAGATTTATAAGCCTAGTTATAAATTTATAAGATTACGTATAAAAATTATAATTGTTACAATGCCTTACAAAGTCTTTCATAAAGATTTATAAGTCTATTTATAAGACTGATAACAATCTCAAAAACTTAGGAAAGATACCTACAAACAAAGAAAAAAAATTAGATAGGAATTACACAACTTGATTTGTTATGTCCAACTTGACCACACCTTCAACATTTATAAGATCTTGACTTTCCAAACTCCCGAGAAGAAATAATTCTTCTTTTCTTGGGTTTGCCACTAGGAATGCGTGTAGATGGTGGAAGACAAACAAATGAATTAATTTGTTGTGGAATATCCCAAGAAGAAATATCACCAACAAAATAAATAGTTTCTAAATAGGCAAGTGTCCACCTAGAAAAAAAATCAGAAAACTTAAAAATGCATATTCACAAATAATATAAAAACACAAACATAGACAAGAATAAAATAAAGAGATAATGACTCAACTAGTCTAGAAAAATCACTTAATTACAAATATAATCATTTAGAAACTCCAAATAGTAACTCAAGTGAGAAAATTACATTGATTTATGTAGGTTTTAAGATTATTACGAGAATGCCATTTTGATTAAATTTTTTAAAATAATAATTTTTTTGTTTATTCTTCCTCGACGATGAAGAAGAAACAATGAAATTTTTATATAGATTTTGTTGTGCTTTTGTGTTGATTTGTACTCAATAGTTATCTTCATCACTCTTCTGAAGTATGAGTTCATTAGCTTCATTTTTATGGAAGTTCACAACTCCAAGATTATGTATTTTTCGTATAACTCGAATTCAAAAGTTTTGTTGAGTGATTTGAGTTGCGTTGTGTTGAATATTGGTTTGGTATCTTGATTGAAACACAAAATTACAAGGCTAATGAGTTAATTTGAAAATTTTGAAATTTTCAAAAAATTAGGTTGAAAATGATGAATAGTGACGAAAAACCTACAAAACCTTGAAGAAAAACCTACAACAGAGAAAATTGTTTTACAGCGATAAACCTACATAATACTAACAACAAACCTACAAAATATGTGAACTAGTTGACAACGACAAACCTACAAAACAAAAATTATAAACCTACAAGTAAAGAAAATAAACTAGTTGTTGAAGGCCCAAAAGTAAACCTACAAGGTGTTAAATACCTACAAAGCGCAAACACTAAATATAACCAAATTTAACCTACATTACAAGATCCGTAAGACCAGAACAAAGAAGTACTAAAACCTACAATACTTGAAAAAAACCTACAACATAGATGAATGTTTTACAACGATAAACGTACAAAAGATAAACATACATCAAACAAAAAACAAAGCAGGAGAAATAATTTACATGCAAGGCATGAGAGATAAACCTACAACGAAGAACGATATATTGCAAAGATAAACCTATGTTAAAAGAAAAGTACTAAAATCTACAATACCTGAAAGGAAAACCTACAACATAGAATGATGTTTTCAACGATAAACCTACAAAACACTAACAACAAACCTATAAAGAAAAACCTACATCAAACGAGAAACAAACCTACAAAGCAAGAGAAACCATAAACCTACATAACCAACCTTAAAAACATACATATAAGGCGTACAAAACTAACATTATAGAACCACATAACTGACCATACAAACCACATAATTGACGTTCCAAACCTACAAAAGAAGGCTAATCTTGTGATATGAAATAAAATAAACCTACAATGCAATAGTTATAAACCTACACCAAACGTTGCTGACAACTGAAAATAAACCAACCACGAAAACAACAAAAACCTACAAAGCCTGATTACTAAATCGGCTATACCCTGGAAAAAAATCTACACGGACTCCAACATAAACCTACAAGAAAGAGGATACCCTGCTTGTTTTTGGGTCTCCCTGCTTGTTTTGGAATGGCCGGAGGGTTACACACCTTAGTAGCCACTAAATCAGGGACATGATTAGCCACTGAATCAGGGACAAGGTTACACACCTTGTAAACCTACATCGGTGAGTAGTAAACCTACAAAGTATAGTAAACCTACATCGCTGAGAAGTAATCCTACAAAGTATAGTAAACCTACATCGCTGAAACTTGTAAACCTACATCGTTGAGTAGTAAACTTACAAAGTATAGTAGACCTACATCGCTGAGACTTGTAAACCTACATCGTTGACTAGTAAACCTACAACATATAGTAAACCTACATCGATGAGACTTGTAAACATACATCTCTGAGTAGGTTTATTCTACTTTGTAGCATAACACCTTTAACCTACATAGCATAACACCTTTAACCTACAAAGCAAAATCTACTTGTCGTATAAACCTACATAACATAACACCTTTAACCTACTATACTTTGTAGCATAACACCTTTAACCCACTATGCTTTGTAGCATAACACCTTTATATTTATCGTATAAACCTACATAACATCATATAGACCTACTACACTTTGTAGCATAATACCTCTAACCTACAAAGCGAAATCTACTTATCGTATAAACCTACATAACATAACACCTTTAACCTACATATCATATTTAGAAAATCTACAAAGTGAAATCTACTTATCGTATAAACTTATGACAAACAAGGCTAGCAACACATAATAAACTTACAAAGACGAGAAATCAAAAACCTACAATTGCTAAACTAAACATGAAATAAAACTTACATAGCATGTTCTTTAAACCTACAAATCATGCAAACATTCAACCTACAAAGGATACTTAGAGAACCTACATAACACCTTACAAAAACCTACAAAACTACGCTAGTTAGTCTAAATCCACCAAAACAGTGTCTCATTTTCTGTGCGCGGACTTACTCATTAATGGCAGTTTCATAAGTTTTTTTTTGGTTTTTCAAAGAAGGAAAGATAAAACTGCCTTATTTAATCATAAAAAAACTAGATTTGCTAAAATATATAAAATTTAGTAATTAAGCCATTTTTTCTAGACTAGTTTAGTAATTCACCCTAAAATAAATCAATTATTAACACTACAAACCTTTCGATGGAGTAAAGATCATCCACGTATTTTTATTGAGATTAACATGTTTGCAAGCAGCAATAGCATGTGAAAAGGGGAATTTATCTATGAGGAAAGCATGACAAGTACAATGCCTTGAACCCAAACTCACAATATCATTCTATTTCCTTTAACCTCAAAGCCCAGTGGAATGATTGGAGAGACTTCAAAAAAAGGGATGATTCGTTATAACATTGCACCATCTTCTTTCCAACATTGACGGTGACAGGATGTAGATGACGACAACTCTTCTGATGGTGCTCATAAAACCATTTTGTCATTATTGACCTGATTGTGTCAAAGAGGCATGTAATGGGATACTCGGGAGACTCTTTCAACATTGAATTCAAAGATTCAACAAGATTGGAGGTCATTTTATTGAACCTATTAGCAGGTGCATAAGCATGTGACCTTTTTATAATATCAGCTTGCACTAAATACTCTGCAAGTTTTGGATCAGCTTCTAAAATTTTTTTGAACAGATTATCAAACTCTTGGGTCGTATAAGCTCTAGCTGTTGCATTGACCACTAGGATAAGTTGGCAACTCTTGAACCGCATCTCCATATTCTTTTGGAAATGGAAAGTAAAAAACCATGATGAGCTTCCGAATAGTTTTTAGACAACACATTTGCAATGGAAGGAGCAGGGTCAGAAACGAAAACCAAATCACTAGCATCAGGAATGAATGACAGTAAACATCTCAAAAACCAATCCCAAGATGAACCATTTTCTGAATCCACAATAGCAAATGCAATTGGAAATAGTTGGAAATTACCATCTTGGGCTGAAGCACCAAGCAAAGTTCCTTCGTACTTTGACTTTAGAAAGGATCCATCAATACAAAGAACTTTTCTCATCAATCTGAATCCTCTAATGCATGCACCAAATGCCAAAAATGCATATTTAAACTTATTATCACGATCAACTTCAATGAAACTAACTGACCCAAGATTATTGAGTTTTAGCATATGAAACTATTTAGGTAAAACATCATAGCTATCTGAAGGTGAACCCCTAGCAATTTCAGTTGCATATTCTGAAGCTCTCCAAGCCTTCGAATATGTAACAGTAATACCATGATCAGACCTAAACTTTTCTATCAATTGCTTAGGTTTCAGTGGAACCTTCCCTCATTCAAAGTGATTACTAAACATATGACCTAATGTTTTTGCACTAGTTTGACGATGATTAGCATTTCTCACGATGAACACATGTATGTTCACCCACATAGGTCTGAATAACAAAAGAACCAGACCCATCATAATTGGTAGCACGTAACATCCATAAACAGTTCTTATCTAGGCGATGTACAACATATCGCTGCAAGTCCGATTTTTGTGTTCAAAACTCAAAGCCGTTCTTCATAGAAAAAATCTTCAAAGCTCTTATCAACACATTCTTATCTCTAAATATCATTATGGGGTGTAGAGAGTCAATCTGATCAACAAATGAGCTTGGATAATCTGATGTATCACAATCAAAAGTTGAAACTCTAGATATAGGCTTTTTCCACCAGTATTAGTGTATGATGATGTCGCAGATGTCGATGGATTGTTGATATTTGAAGTTGATGCCACCTACATTACAAAAAGTTTATAAACTTACTTATAAAATCATACAAATATAAATTACAGAAATGATAATACCTCTTGAACATCATTATCTATCTAGACAGCAACAACTATAATGTTGGAACCAGAAACGATACTTCTAATGTTAATCCCGTAAACCTTTGGCACCGAACTAGTTTGTCCCTATCAAATTGATAAAACGAAGAGTAATTTAGTAAGCATAAAAATACAAGAACTGAAAAGAAAAGTCGACCAATTTTGCAATTCAATGGTTCTAAATAATCTTTTTCAACAATAACTTAACCGACACAAATTATTCAACTAAAAGTACCTTAGAAACTATCACGCATAGTTGAATAGCTATTCGCTCTCTAAAAACTTATTAATAAAAGTTTTAACTTGTCTATCATTCTGTATGAAAAGTGGAGGAAACTCTTTTGGTGCAGAAAATAGATTAGGAGGCAGACAATAGCTAAGTTTGACACTAGTTAAAGCAGAGTTCAGTCCGAAAACTTCTAAAATGACAGATACTAGATTATAGAAACTTATATCTTCATGAACTACAGAAAGAGAAGCTCATTTAATATTATCAAATTCAAACTCCCAATGGGTGGAGTTTATAAATTTCTACAAACCAGATACACAGTAAAGCTCAATCATTAGAATTTGGGGAAAAATGTAAAATTTATCAAGAAACAAGGATAGGAAAGAATAGAAATTTTGTATTTGAAAGATCAATATGAGAAAAGGATAAAGTGAAAATCAAATAGCAAAACAAAACTAAACAAAACAGATATTACTGAAAATGGATTCGAAATCTGAGAAAGAAAGAAGGAGAATGTTGAAATAGACTAAGGGGAAAAAGAAGAGAAAAAAGGAACAAAAAATCTTATTTAAGGTTGTAAAGGTAATTTTTAAAAGCATTTATAAGATAACTTATAAAACGTACCTACAAACATTTTACGTAGTTTTTTATAAGAGAACTTATAAAATATTATAAAAAAATATAACATAAATATATTGGAACAAAAACAACAGTTAAAAAGAGAAAGCCAAAAAAAATTAAAAGGCTTTATAAGCGAACGTATAAAAATCTAAGAACCTGAAGAACACGAAGAAGACAAAGAAGACGAAGAAAACGAACAACACATAAAATGAAATTCTATGAATCGCAATAACAAAACAAACGAATCTAGATCGAAATCACGTAATAGATTGCGCAAATAAGAGATTGAGTAATCATATAACTAAAATTGCCAACCTAAACCTAATAATCGTAGATCTAGAATTCAAACTAGCAAACCTGAAAATCTAATATATGAAAATGTAAATCGCAGAGATTTTTTTTAATTCTGATGAAACTTTAATCGCAAATGGTTTGATTTGGAAGGAAAATGGAATCAAAGAAGTGAAATCAATGAACCTGAAATCAACGAAGAACTGAAGGAAGGGTATAAACAGAATTACAAAAATTAGATAGGCATAATTTGAAAAAGTAAATTTGTGGGGCATTTTTGAAAAAAAAATACACTAAGAAGGGTAATGCTCAAAAAAATTCTAAAAATTAAGAAATTTACTTATACTAATCAAACTATGAAATAAACAAAGAGAAAACAAATATCAAACATAAATATTGTAAGTAAATTAAAAATTACAACAAATACATATTAATTTTTCACAAGAACAGCACATGGTATCATCTAATTTAATAACATAATAATAAAGAATAGTATTTTAATGTAATATTTGGTGTTGTGGTTGGAATTGAAAGAAAAAGTATATCATTCAATTTAGTGTAATTTCAACACACAAAATGTTGTTACCACTAGAGTTGCTCTTATGTTCCTCTCTTCATAGACAAACTTTAGTCCAACAAAACTGATATATACACAATATTTTTACCTTAAAATCTACTCCTTTGTTAACTAAGTATACGAAATATTGAGAATATTAATTTTTATTTAAAACTGGAAATATTAGTCCTTATCTAAAAATATAAAACATTCTTTATCGTATATTATATAGATATATCTAATCTTTATATCATATGCAACTATATTTATATAGACACCTAAAAATCCAAAGACTCTTATGGTTATATACCGAATCAAAACCGAAATATTTTCATAATGATATCCAAACGGATTTTTAAGTAAACCAAAAGTAATCTGAATCGTTTAATTATAGTTTGGTTTGATTTTTTGGATATAATTATCTTGCCCAACCCTGTTTATAATTAACTCAAACCATTCTAACTTTGGTTAACAAAAAAAAACTATTCTAAATTTCAAATACTACTATCATGTGGGGTTAAATGACTCTTTGAAAAGTTAAATTTCTATATAAAAAAAAGTTGCATGAGTTATAAATTTGAACGTTTTATATTTGTCTAAAATAAATTCAAAGTGACCTAAAGTAAAGTGACTTAGAAACCAAATATAATTAATATTCAATAAAAATAGGGTGGTAATAGGGGCATTAGAACACATAATTCAATCTTTTCAGGATTCTAAAACTCCAACAGTTAAATAACAGTGGTAACAACAGTATTAAGAAGAGTACTGGTCGCAATTCACAATGATGAAGATGGTGATATATATAATAATAATACTTGCTAAATAGAATTTATATAGTATTAAAAAACAATAGAAAAGGAAAAGAAAATGAGAAAAAAGTAAGAGGAAACTGAGGGACTGAGAGCGAAAGAGACAGTCAAAATAAACAGACTGAGCATTAAGAATTGCTCAGTCTCGATTTGACCTGTCATTTCCTCATTGGCTAACTTTCCACCATTAAAGTTTTCTTCTCTCCTCACTTCCAATCAAATCTTTTTTTATTTTTATATTCTTTGCTTTTCACTGTTTACTTACCAAGTTACGTTACCAATGTCCAATCATATTTTCACTTCCAGATCACTTTCTAAAAAGAAATACTTGATGGTTATTTAATTTTGACATGATCAACTAGCAAACCAATCAAAATTTATAGGATTCATAGTACTCCAATCGTTGAACTAAATTTTACCACAACTTTCAGTTTAAACCTCACTTGACTCGCATTTGTATGTAATATTCTCATAAGTTTTTACATGGTTCATTTTGGTTTTCGGATATAATGGAATTTCATGTAACCCTTTAACTCAAAATTTAGCAAAGGAACATATTCGCCACGATTTGGCTCAAAGCTTAAGGTGTATGTTGAGCCCACTCATTTGAATCTAAGTTATATAAAAAAATTGTTCTCTCTCTTTCAAAATATAAGATATTACGCATAATAAAAAACTTAAATGTTGTTTAATACTCCCTCTGTTTTCTTATAATTGATGTTTTAGAATTTTTACACAAATTAAGAAAACATTAACTTTTTTATTCTATCACAATTTCCAAAACAACCTAACCAATCATATATCAATTTTTCAGAATTTAAACAGTCAAAAACACTAAAAACACATTAAATTTTGCATAAAAAATTGAAAACATCAACTAAAACGAAACAATTTTTTTTATAACATCAACTAAAACTAAACGGAGGGAGTAACAATTATTAGTTACTAATTCATGATCTGGCATGTACAGAATGGATCCCACCAAAACGCCTTGCACTTCTAATAGGGCTCGCGTCTGATTAGCTAGTTGTTCAATAATTTTGTTAATGTAATTTGACCACTAACATACTCCATCTGTTTTCTTATATTTAATGTTTTAAAATTTTCATACAAATAAAGAAAATATTAACTTTCTTATTTTATCACAATTTCTAAAACAATGTAACCAACCACATATCAATTTCCAGAATTAAAACAGTCAAAACACAAAAAATACATTAAATTTTGCATAGAAAATTGAAAACATCAACTAAAACGAAACAATTTTTTAAAAAAACATCAACTAAACCTAAACGGAGAGAATAAGAGATTGCTGGATATTAATAGTCCAAAAATATAAAATGTAATTAATTTTGTCTAGAAATTTGTAAAGCATCTTATAATCTAAAACAAAACAAAATCTTTAAAACATCATATATTTTGAAATACAAAGTATGGTTGATGGAAATGTTTTATTATAAATATTATAACTACACTTGGCAAGTTAATTATTCTTCCAAGCAAATGTGAGAATATGCTAATGACATTTTTTTGATAAAAGTACATTAGAAAACTTTTCAATATGTGCGTGTGTATTGTTGTAATTTTATCAAATGTCCGAAAAGGGACATACATACTAATTCATGCAATATGATATTCTATCATAAAGTTTTGCCTCTAAAACCTAGAAACCCCTTCTACACGAAATCACCTCAATTACATTGCTACGAATTAATGTAAGGATGTCCTCGATATCCATATCTGATTGATCAGCCACAGATATCAAAACCTTTGGGTTTTGTTTGCCAAAAGATAGTTTATATGTGCTTCATTCTTTTTGGGCATAGGGGTAATTACAAATCAGAGAGATGACAACACGTAAGGGATCGTACTTTAAGAAATTAGACCCAAATTTCGTGGGATGAGAGATAGACTGAAACACACCTGAAGCCTCTCCTTTTGGAGTTTGCATTTTACATTTTCTTATTGTTGTTTCCTAAATAAAACACAAATGCAGGAAGGTTTCATTTATTATAAAATCAATAAATGTTGCATTTATTAGATATTTTCTTTCTTGGTTCATTCACAGCAATAAGTGGCGCAATTATTTAACATTCTCATTTAATGGTCACGAGATCTGTGTTCCGACACTGCTGATGCCTCCTATCATACACAAGTTCTTTTCTCATTATGGATTTATTTGTTGACTACCAAAAAATTCATTAAAGAGGACGTACGTATGATCCTTCTGGATGTGGATCCTCCTAACCGAAATCCAACTAATACACAAAGAAAAAACACCAATAAATTGTCTGCTTCTGAATTTTCTAATAATATCTAAAATATGACTCTTATCTTCTTTTTTTGTCCAAACATCCACAAGGAAATCAAATTCATGACAAATTAGTTTATATTTTTGTCTTAAACCGCTTTGACTACGAGAGAACCATTTCATGATTGATGAAGCTATACTCAGAAATATAATCCGATTGCTTATTGGGTTGCTTTAGATCTATAGCAGTACCATATATGTGTCCATATATGTCAATACTGTTAGTGTTTTAGTAATACAATTCAAATGCAACGTCTCAGGCTTGAACGTGTTTGTATAAAATTTCTTATATGTTTATGCACAATGTTGCCAAATTTTTCGTTCATATTATAATTCGAAACAGTTGTAAGAGTTGATTTGATTGAGCTCTCAACAAAAAAAAAATAAAGAGAAAAAAAGAACAAGCTAAAGAGGATCATCACAGTAAAAACCCTAATCATTTTATTTTATTACGTGTCAAATATCGAATGGTCATAATCAGAGTAGACACAAAAGAATGTCGATGAAAGAAAAGTTTGACTTGTTTAGTCCCAACTGTCAATTTCCCAGCAAGACACAAGTCTTCTTTATCTTATGCACAAACGCTTTATTGCAATATCAGCTACATAAAAAAGGATATAACAAAAACCTAGTATTTATTTTATGGATTCTTTACTGTTGTATATAAAGAAGTTGCTCGACTGGTCATTGTAACAATAAAGCATTCCTCCTCAAAAGAGTAAAGAAAGAGAAAAGCAAAAGAGAGTGATAGATAGAGAGAAGTATGGATCCTCAAGGTTTCGCAAGTGGTTTATTCCGATGGAACCCAACGAGAGCAATAGTTCCAGCACCACCTCCGGTTCATCCACCACCGCAACAACCAGCTCAAACACCGCAGACGGCGGCTTTTGGGATGCGACTCGGTGGATTAGAGGGATTGTTCGGACCTTACGGTATACGTTTCTACACGGCTGCGAAGATAGCGGAGTTAGGTTTTACGGCGAGTACGCTTGTGGATATGAAAGATGAGGAGCTTGAGGAGATGATGAATAGTCTCTCTCATATCTTTAGGTGGGAGCTTCTCGTTGGTGAACGGTACGGTATCAAAGCTGCCGTTAGAGCTGAACGGAGGCGATTGCAAGAAGAGGAAGAAGAAGAATCTTCTAGACGCCGTCATTTGTTACTCTCCGCCGCTGGTGATTCCGGTGCCCATCACGCTCTTGATGCTCTATCTCAAGAAGGTACTATACTATAATGCGTTTATTTATATATTGTATACATTTTGAGGCTCTCGAGTGTAATATCATATTCTATCCATTTATTCTATGTTAAAAAAACAAAGCATATATATATATATATAATATTGATACAAACACACATGTATATATATACAGGTATAACACTGTGTGTATGCAGTTGTAGTCTGGTTTAGTTTAGTTAGACCTAGTCGAAGAAGTACGAGGATTAATACCATGAAAAGAATTTCAAAGAGTATACGCATAATATTAACTTTTATTGCAGAAACAAATATTGATGATTATGACAAAGTGCATGTAGATGATTGGACAGGGTTATCAGAGGAACCAGTGCAGCAACAAGACCAGACGGATGCGGCGGGGAATAACGGCGGAGACGGAGGAGGAGGTTACTGGGAAGTAGGTCAAGCTGGAAAGATGAAGAAGCAACAACAGCAAAGACGGAGAAAGAAAACAATGATGATGACGTCAGTGGAAACAGACGATGATGGCAACGACGGTGAGGATGAAGACGGGATGGATCATAACGGTAACGGAAGTGGTGTGTTGGGAACGGAGAGGCAAAGGGAGCATCCGTTTATTGTAACGGAGCCTGGGGAAGTGGCACGTGGCAAAAAGAACGGTTTAGATTATCTGTTTCATTTGTACGAACAATGCCGTGAGTTCCTTATTCAGGTCCAGACTATTGCTAAAGACCGTGGCGAAAAATGCCCCACTAAGGTATCTTTCCTTTATTAAATATCTAACATCTAATCCTGACCGTCCATTTTTATGGTTTTTTAAACGAAAAATGAAAAAAAATAGTGTCGGAATTTATAGGTTTTGGTAGGGGAAACCATAGCTATATTAATCGACAGCTGTTATAAAGTCAGTTTGCAAGTCACGAGTTCAGGGTTTTCAATATGGTTTTTATTTTTATATATGTTTTTATTTTTGTTTTTATCCTGTCTTCAGAAATATAGTTAGATTTCAATTTAAAAATTGACAGTCACCGTACGAAGACGTGTCGAGTTAGGGAAAGGACACAGACATTTTTTTGTTTTTGGGTATAACGACATGAGATAATAAGATACGTTGTCCTCGTGAATTTGATTCTCATTTCTGCATGCATTCAAAAAAATACAAATATATAAGGATCCTCATATACACATATATATTACACTTTTAAAATAGAATATTTGTTATTTTTATATAAATAAATACAGTCTATTGTTTGGTGGGTAATAGAGGGTCTTCTTGCCTCTAGTGATGATAGTACATCATCCATGAGCTCTGTGCCATTGCCTGTACACACGCACGTTATTAAAACATGAGGTTTACAGAATAATTATACTTAACCAAAAACAATCCGTTTTATTTCTTTTATTCCATTTTTTTTTTTTTTTGCTTTTCTAGCCTATCAAGGAAACATTAACATTCAGTCTTTTATTATATTATTTCAAACTTAGTTTGGTTTAAAATTTGATCTGGTATTGAGCAAAATATAGAAATAAACAATAATATTAATCAGTGTTATTTATTTGTGATATATGACTAAATTTTAATAGTTTCGTCTACTAATTAATTTGTTCTTAATACCAAAAACCTGTGAGAATGTGGTTTGGTCTATATATCTAAATATCACATTAACAAGAATTGATTTGATTAATTGATATTATGTTGTGAAATTAATTAATGTGTAAAAACAGGTGACGAACCAAGTGTTCAGGTACGCAAAGAAATCAGGAGCGAGTTACATAAACAAGCCAAAAATGAGACACTACGTCCACTGTTACGCTCTTCACTGCCTAGACGAAGACGCCTCAAATGCTCTTCGAAGAGCGTTTAAAGAACGCGGCGAGAACGTTGGCTCGTGGCGTCAAGCTTGTTACAAGCCACTGGTTAACATAGCTTGTCGTCATGGTTGGGATATAGACGCTGTTTTTAACGCTCATCCTCGTCTCTCTATTTGGTATGTCCCAACTAAGCTGCGACAGCTTTGTCATTTGGAGAGGAACAATGCGGTTGCTGCAACTGCGGCTTTGGTTGGCGGTATTAGTTGTTCCGCCTCGTCCGCGTCTGGACACGGTGGCGATGATATGCATTACTAGTTTGCTTTCGGTTCTTTGTGGTTTACTTTGTTCGGTTATCTTTTAGTTTATTATTACTCTTTAGTTTTAGTCTTCTTGGCTAATTTGTTTTTTTTTTTTTTTTGTTCTTTATCAACCGTTTAATTTGCCTAATTTGTCATACACGCAGAATTCTAATGATGTCAAAGATATTCAAAACCTAACTGATCGAAATTAAATTATGCCTCCGAACACACATATGACTTTGATATCGTGTTGAGTTTGTCATTCAACTTTGATATAGGCTTGTCTTAGATTCATTAAACCAATAACAAGACTTATGCATCTAAATTGGACCGATTTGTTCTAAGCCATAAAATAGTTGAAAATGGGCTAGCCCACATCATTTCCTTTTGTCAGTAAATGTATCTAAACATAAGATAGTCTAGATACATTCTGTTATATTGGGTTTGGTTGACCGATTTTTTTCTTCTTCTTTAAGCTTATAACCTGTAATCAAAGAAAAAAACGATAATAGAGAGTTAGTATATTTTCCAGGAGCAAGATCCTGAAGAGAGATGTACTCACAATTGTGAGGAACTCTATAATTGCTTTTGTGTTCTTATTTTTCAATATTGCAAAGCAAAATCGAGTGGCGTTGAGCTTGAGAGTTTAGCTTGTTTTTCATCGTGTTCATAGCTTCATCAACCTTTGATCGGTTTTGCGCTTAGTCATAGGAATCGCTTGATATCATCAACAAGTGGTATCAGAGCTAACCAGGTTGGAGAAAGATCAGAGGTTATCATGCGAGACTTAAGGGTTCAAAGAAAGATTCAAAGAGCCAAAAGAAGTAGTACCTAATTGAATCTAGTTCACATCAACATCTTATTCTCTCGGAGAATTGAGTTGAAGAACAGAAACTTGAAGGCGTGTTGTACCTCGCAAAACAACACAAGAAAATCAGAGTTATCAATCAGATTCAAGAAATCAGAATATGCTACACATTGGATAAGCAGTAACACGCAAAATCATTAGAAACCATCAAGCTTTTTCCCATATCTCAGATCTTGTTAACTCATTATTAACAAAGATTCAAGGTGATTAGGAAGTACTTCTTTTCTAGATACTCAAAACTATCAATTGTTAATTCTGCAAGTTATCAATCGATACTGTTAAAGAAAAGAATGAAGGCAACACCAGGAAAATTTGAGGTAGAGAAATTTGATGTAAATGGATATTTTGGTCGGTGGAAGTATAAAATGCTAGGTCAATTCAAAATTCATGGTCTATTGACGGTTCTAGAAAAATATCATGAGGAAGAAGGACAGTTGAGGAAACATTAGTAACAGATAAGGAGTCTAGAAAAGAGATTAAAGTAGGAAACTCAACAGCTAAAGATCCATTGTAGGAAATAAAAGACAAAAGAGCTAGGAGCTTGCTTGGTCAGTGTCTCTCTAACCCAATACTCAGGAAATAATGCATGAACCTACGACTTTTAAGCAATGGAAAGCACTTGAAAGGGATTACCGAACTAAGACCAAAGCTAACATAGTATACTTAAACAGACAGTTCTCATTGTAAAGAATGGATGAAGATACTATAGAGGAGAATCTAGATGATTTTCTTAAATTGATTGGCGATCTTGAAAGTTTGAAGGTATCCATTCAGGATGAAGATCAAGCAATTGCTCTGTTGAACAGCTTACCACATGTGTATGATCCTCTAGTACATACACTACACTTTGGTAATGCTAAAGACGCACTGTCAATGGATGATGTAAGAACAGGAGCCTATGGAATGGAATCCAACATGAGACAAAAGGGTCTTTTGCACAAGAAAATGAATGTTTCACAAGGATTGACAGTAGAAAACACAAGCTAAGTAAAACAGTTCATTTTACTTAATTTTCTCCAAATCCAAAAGGAAAGCCTAATACATGCAAATCTTCGGTAGTGTAGACTTGTCGCATGAGACCAGGAAAGAAAGCACCTTCTGGTGAGTTATATAGATTCAAATTGTGAAAATAATGACTATGAATGGAGGAGTAGTTTTTGGATTTTCGTTTACAGTTTCTGGTTTTTGGTTTCTAGTTTTAGTTTTTAGTTTTTAGTTTTTGATTTTCTTACTAATTTTGGTTTATGAAAAACTCTAAAAAATGGGTTTTTGTTTTGGAGAAAGGTAACGTTAATTTCTCAGAAACTCGTTTTTCTAGTTTTTAGGAAAATTTTAAAACCAAAACTTGAATGTTAAATTATTACAAAAACAGTTTTTCAAATTATAAAAAACTAATTTCTCAAAAACTTGATTGGCTTAAAAATACTTTTTAATAAACACTAAAACTAAAAACTATCCAAAAACTACTTACCATTCGTAGCTAATATGTGTCAGTTTCTAAAATGTGGTAATTTGTAAAATTTTGAAAGTTTGTGTGTTAAATGGCAATGAAAAAAAGAGTTCATGTATCTTTTGGATAAGCAAAAGTTCGTGTATTTTTCTCGCAATAATTAATTAGTTGGTGCTTTTGGGTTATTTTATTTAATAAATCTAACATTATTCCAATGTTCCATCACATCCGTTTAACGTCGTTAATCGACCTGACTTAAATTTTAAAATTTTGAAAGTTTGTGTATTAAAATGATAATAAAAAAAGTATATGTACTTTTTGGGAACCAAAAAAGGTTATATAGTTTTTGAGCAAATTGCAATTGGTTGGTACATTTTTTGAGTTTTTTCCCTGAGTTGAGTAGCAGATCTAGAACCATATTTAATATGGGACAACATTCATACTTTAACATAACAAACTAAAAACTTGAGAAAAATTAACCATTTTTTTATTGTATATGGGCATAAGCCCCACCAATAGTCTTCCTGCATCGGCCACTACCTGAGCCTATTTAATCTTTTAGATATACATAAGTCTAAATATGGTGATATACAACATACCCATTTGTTTTTTTTCTGTAGAATTTTTTTTATTATTGCTAGAAATAAGAGGTTGAAAAGCTTCAGCCTTATACAAGGGAAGATGATCTCCTCTACTTGTAAACAAAAGTGGTTTTAAACTTAATGGAACAAAAGAAACAAAAACAGAACAAAAGGAAACATATAAAGTTCAAACAATTTAAACAAGGTAAACAACTTATTAAGATAACTAGAGGGAGAACAAAAGGAAGTTCTCTGTTGGCTATTGGATGGGAGTTGTCAGCCGGACAAGGCTTCAGTCCTGTTTGCATCTTGATTCCCTTGCTCCTCAACATGGTTGACTTCATTAATCATACCTATGTTGCGGTGTTCAGTGCCTGATATGGTTGGTGTGCTATCAAGCCTGAGTTTTGGAGACTCGATTGGGATGATAAGTTCATTATCAATCAGGTCTGGACTTACATCCGCCATGAAAGTGTCATTTGGATTTTTGAGGACGTCCTCAATCGTTACTCTCGTGTTGAACCTAGCTGTAGCATGCTCCTCATTACCAGCTGAGTTTGTACCTAGTGGTTAAGACAAAATGGATCTTGGAGAGTTTGACCAATCTTCTACTAATCTTCCACTTTCGAAGGATACTCCTTGTTGCGGTATTGGATGCACCGGATATTGGAAGTAGTCTATTTGAGTGAGTACATGAGTACAGAATGTGGTGTTATGAGTGATCTTTTGACAGTTAAAACAAAACCTTGCAACCCACTTGTAGTAGTACTGGATCTGAAACCTTTCTCCTTTTGACAATACACAGCTCGATAGTATCTTAGTCTATGTGAGATGTCAAAGCTTATTTTCACACGAATAAGGAAAGGACGAGTAGTTGATGGATTATTCATATAATTCTCTAGGACCTCACCGATAAGAGAAGCAAGATTACGTACCACTTCCTCAGAGGCGTATTACAAGGGGAGATGTCGTATCTAGATCCAAAGATGGACCTTGTTGAGTGGCTTGATTATGCTCCCACTTTTCTGCAGCAACCAACTTGCTGTTGTAAAGCAATGGTTGCATTCTATAAATGGCATCCAAGTCGGCTTCTCTGTCGAATACAAACTAGGCATGTTCTTTTTCCAGCATTCTTTCTTTAACCATATTGTACAGACTCTAATCTTTGGGAAGATCTTCGATCATGTCTTGCATGCTTTGCTCAGTGGGATTGAGAGCTCTTATTAGCAGGATTTTGTGGTTGGTGATATGAGTTGAGTAGTACATTGGAGTAGCAAGGAACACCGGCGGGTTCTTCCTTCCTAAATCGAATTGGTTCAGCGCCTGGCGGAGGTTATTGTCTATCTCTCTTCAAGTGTTCTGGTTGTTGTACTTCTGTCTGCATTTCCACTTCCTTTCTTATATAGATCTTGAGTGGCCTGGTTGCGGACTCTTCGACTTCCCACTTATGATTTATGTATCTCGAGATTAGCATTTGTATATTGCATGCCATCAAGAGTGAACTGAAGAAGTGATTCTGCACACAACTTTTGCAGTTTTTTAGTGTTTGGCGTGAGAAGTTGAGCCGTCTCTTTCTGACATTTGCCATGTGGCAGCCACCGGTTCCTCTTTGTCTTGGAACAGAAAAGAATCTAATTAAAAAATTACAAAGATAGGATGGCATGGAGAAGAGTAATCATTGCCCCACATATAAGACAAAATATATGATGTCCGACCAATTGCCATAGCTTTACGTTCTAATAAGATGTTAGGTTATGACATGTAATCCTAAGAAAAGATTGCATGCAATTATCCTGAAAATAGGACAAAAGAGTCAGACAAGAGCTAGAGGACATATATAGATGTGAGGTGGCACGCGAAGCCGATAGGTTAGTTTGAATCTATCTTAAACCAGATAGTATCTGTATGTTATTCTGTTAATCTATGTTGGTATCCGAGGAGGTACAGTTGAGGCTTAGTTAGAAACTACCCTGAGAGCTTAACATAGGTCTTCTCCAGAGTTTAGGATTACCAGGTATAAAGGTTGCGTAGGCATCTAGATAGTATCTAGATTCATAATCCAACTTGGTAGCCCTCGAGCAATATAATCACTAAATCTTACATCTTTGACAACACTTTTCGTAATAGCCCTAGCTTTTTTGTTTTGTCGTGTATGTATTCCTTTGAATGAGCAGCACTGAAACTTGAATGTGAGTTAACGTAAGTTGTGGAGCCAAGCCCTGTGTCTTGGCCAGCTTAGTAGGTTAATGATTGCCTTTAGAATTGGTTTATTATCAATCTCTATCTCTACATTTTGAACCTGCAGTTCTAGTAGAGAGGATAATACCCAGTGTAAGCCTGAAAAAGCTATGATCATGTAAGTTGTTGCGCCTTGGATCACATGTCTCCCATGCATCAAACTTCCTTCCTTAAGATCATTCCGGATAAATGATGCTCCGTTAAGGTTTGATGTTGTTGACCAGGCCACATGCCAATTAATAGAGTGTGTTGTGTCTAACCTCCTAGCTGATCCAAATTGGGCCCTTGAGCCATTATTATAACTTGTTCTGTTTCTTTCCATTGCGTTCCATTTGGTCTATAATTTTCTCTCCATAATGGCTTCTTGAGCTTTGATTTGCAGGTTAGGGCAGACTTTTTGAATCACTATTTCATTTCTTGTTTTCCATATTGTCCATAGGATCTAGGGAAAATGTCTGAGTCTTTTGCTGATGTTTCTGTCATGGTTGTTTCTACTCAGCAAGAAGGCAAAGTTGGAAACTAATGAATCAGGAGAGAACCCTGATGGTGGGAGTGGGCATGAAGAGAGAGCCCATAGTTGTCTTCCCGAGTGACAAATGAATAGGCAATGATTAATTGTTTCTATCTCAGTGTTGCAGATTCGGTACATGTCATTCCTCAAGATACCTCCCTTTCTGAGTCCAGAGTAGACTGCAAGAGCTACTAATAATGCCCTCCATAGAAAATAGGAGTATTTTCCCTGGTGCCTTGATATTCCATATCCTTCTTTTAAATGCCATAACTAAATTATTAGTTGAGGCATTGTTAGAATCTCCTTGTCCATTGGTTTCCTGTGCCAGCCGGTAACCAATTCTGACAGTGTAATCCCCGGATGGATTAGGCCACCAAATCCATGTATCCTTGGCTGTTGTACATGGTGGGGTTTCTAAGACAAGTTTAGCATCCGGTTCAATAGATGTGGCCATGCCTTTTGGTTTGTTCTAATCTTCCCCTCTAATCAATTCTGCTACTTTGAGGTTCACATCGAAGATGCTTTCTTTACTTATCGGGACCCGTGGAAAGTCTTTGCAGATCCATTTGCTACTCCACATATGTTTCCTTTCCGTCCCCAGTGTGTATGAGAAGACCTTTTAAGAGTAGTTCCTTTCCAAAGCACATACTGTTCTAGGCATAGGAGGATTGTGTTTGCCTTGCGTGTGATAGAAAATCTTGATCCTTGTAGTATTTGGCTTTGAACGCTCTTGCCGTGAAATAGTTTGGCCTACTGATCAGTCTCCAAGGTTGTCTTGCAAGCAAGGCTTGGTTGAAGTCTTATAATACTTTAAAACCCAGACCCCCTTCTTTTTTTGGTTTTGCACATCATGGACCACGAGACCCATGGTATTTTCCTCTTTTCACTAGTTGTGCTCCACCAGAACTGTGTCATTGCACTAATTATTTTTTGACATTGATGTTTTGATAATCTGAAAGACATTGCATATATTGGGAACGCCATTGCCACCACTTTTATCATTGTTTCTTTACCTCTCAGGGAAAGGTTTTTCGAGAACCAGCTGTTTGTTTTAAATTTCATATTCTCCGATATGTAGCCAAACATTTTCTGTTTTGAGCCCATAAAATATTTCGGTAATCCTAAGTACTTTCCAATCCCGTGATCTGTGTAGATTTGAAGGATGCCTTTGATCTGCTCCTTTGTTTCAGTTTTGACCTTTTCCCAAATTCAATTGCCGATTTTTCAAAGTTAATATGTTGTCCAGATATGGCTTCATATTTCTCAAAACATTTTTTAGAGCCCTTGCTTCTTGGGTGGTAGATTTGCAGATAAATAGACTGTCGTCTACGTAGAGTAGGTGCTGGATCATAGGTTCCTTGTTGTTAAATCTGATTCCTTAAATTTCCCTTGAACCTAATCCTTTGTTCATCAAGTGTACTAATCCTTTAGATGCCTAACACAAAAAGAAAGGGAGATAGCGGGTCTTGACGCAAGCCTCTCTTTGGTGATACAAAGCCGTATGGAGAGTCGTTAACTAAAACTGAATATTTCACTGTTGAGACACAGAACATTACACATTTGATCCACGCATTGGAGAAACCAAGTTTTTTTAGTGTGGCTTCCAAGAAGTTTCATTCCAGTTTATCATACGCTTTGGACATCTCCGTCTTGACTGCCATGTAGTTGTTTTGCCCATCTGGATTGGTGTTTAAATGATACATTATTTCATGTGCCAGCAATACGTTATCTGATATTAGTCTCCTAGCTGTGAAGGCTCCTTGAGTTTCTGATATGATTAAAGATAGGATTGGTTAAAGTCTTTTCACCAAGATTTTTGAGAGGATTTTATACACGACTCAGCATAGACTTATTGGTCTATAGTTAGTCATATCTTTGGAGTTTTGGATTTTGGGAATCAGAGCTATGTGAGTATAGTTCCACTCACTTGGGAAGTGTCCCCTTTCAAAATCTTCAAAAACTTCCTGAGTTATTTTGTCTTTGACAATGTCCCAATATACCTACAGAAAGTCAGCCATGATACCATCTGGCCCAGGGGAACTGTCTCCCTTTATGCCGAACACAGCTTTTTTTTACCTCAATTTCTGTAACTTGGGCCATGAGCAGATCATTCATGCCACTTGTTACTTTGGTTTCTAGACCTGCGAGAGTTTCATTAATATTGTGTGGCTGTGAGGTTTTGAACAGATCTCTTAAGTAATCAGCTGCAACAGAGCCCTTAGACCCTTCTTCAAAGTGGGTAACTCCGTTTTGGTCCGCCAGTGCCATCATTTTGTTTTTCGCTCTCTTGAAGTTAACAAAGTTATAAAAGAAATTGGAGTTTTGATCCCCCAGTCTTAGCCAATTTTCTTTGCACTTTTGTCCAAAAATTTTCTTCCTCAAGATAGTGCGAACACAGCTCCTTTTTCATTTCAATAATCTGATGGAGGTTTGGATGGGGTTCGCCCATTTCTCTATTTAGTTTGATTTGTAGGGCTTCAATCTTGGGGATAGAGTTTGTTTTGGCCTGTTTTTTCCATCTCGAGATTCCTTTCTTCATTCTGCAAGGCCATCCATAGTGGAGGCTATGTCCTTTTCCACTGTAGTGTTCCATGCATTCTAAATCAACTCCTTAGAACTCCTCTTGGTTATCCATCTCTTATCAAAACAGAAGCGCCTCATATAACTAGAGTTCTCTGCCATGATTGTGGTATATAACGGTCTATGATCGGAGCCCAGGATTGGCATGTATTCAGTTTTTGTTCTGGCATATTTTTGTATCCATTCTGCATATCCGTAGCTTCTATCAAGTCTGCATTGAATCCACATATTTCCTCTCATTCCCATCCACGAGTAGTGCGGGTCCGAGCTATCAATTTCTCTAAGTCTGCATCTTCTTAGAAAGGATCTGAAGGTCGAGAAAGCTTTATCTGGTCTGGTTGGCCCCCTAGCTTATCCTTGTTCGAGTGTATTTCATTAAAGTCTCCAATAAGGAACCAAGGGATAGTTCTGTTTTCACCGAATAGTTGTATCTCATGTGTAACCATGTGTCCATATATAAAGGTCACTGCTACCCTGCTCTCCCCTATCACGAATTCTCCATAAATGAAGTTAGCACAACTACTCTTCACGCAAAAGTTGATATGATTCTTCCAGAGTAGCGCCAGTCCACCACTTCGTCCATTTGGTTCCACCATGAATAAGTGGTCATAGCCGCTCCATTTTTGGATTGATTGTAGGTATTGAAGGTTATTCTTGGTCTCCATGAGGAACATGATGTCCGGAAATAATTTATTTCTTATTTCCTTTAGACGTCGAACTGTCAAGGTGTTCCCTAGTCCTTGACGGTTCCAACTGAATATGCTCATATTTCTTTGGGTGGCTTCAGGGGAGCCACCAGACCTTTATGTAGAGTGTCAGTTTCCATTGCCACTTCCGGTTCCACCTCCTTTTTGAGTTTCTGTTTTTTGTTAGACCTATATCTTTTGATTTGTTTCCCTTGTGTTTTTTCATCAATGCGTTTGTCTAGCAAATCCTTTAACTCTAAGTTCAATGCGGTTCAAGGAGTTTCAAAGCTACTTTGCCCCTCTTCTTCCATATTGTTAGTGGATTCATATGTTTCTGAATCTGCTGAGCTGACTCTTTTAAGGCTAAGCCTACTCTCTGTGTGGTGCATTCCGCTGTTCTCTGTTAATTTGGTCTCTCTCATTGTGCTTACCAAGGCTGAGTGTAAGTTGGAGTTTCCTAGTTTGGGAATGTTTTCTTGGTTGTGAGATTTCGGAGAGTGAGGTTATGCATTGCCAGGTGTTTGTTTATCTTGTGTGTTGTCCTTTTCATTTTCCATATGTAGAGATGGTCTGGAGTCTATTTTTTGTTGACCCTTCTCTTTGTGGGGGCATTTGTTCTCGCTATATGTTAGTCTTTTTCATGCCTTGCAAGTGTTCCTGACCCCCTCAAATTCTACTTTCACTGTTATAATCTTTTCTGATGGGAGTCTATAAGATATAACTGCTCTTATGGGGTTAGAAGTGTTTAAAAGGATTTTGACTCTGACAAAAGGTTGCAGGTGTGTTTTGTTGGGATCAAAGTCCACCTCCAAAACCTCACCTATAGATTTAGCTATAGCTTGGAAGAGATCCCTGGTAAAGTACTTTACCGGAATCTCTGATTATTGAATCCACATTGGGACATTTGTTAATTTTTCATCAGAGAATTTACTATCTAGTTTGACAATCGTAAACCCCCAATTCTTGAAGTTCCAGAAGTTAAATTGTAGCACTTCTTCAAAATCATTTTCTGATTGAAATTAGAATTGAAAGGTGTCTTTTCCTAACGCCATACATTTAATTCTGTTACCTAATCTCTAGATTCTAGGCATTCCCAACATCAATCTAGCTACGTTCTAGGCATTTGGGTTCAAAAGTTTACCTATTACGGTGAGATTATCTTGCGCCGGATTGATGTAGCTTCCTGTCAGAGGGAGATCGATTGTCTAGTCTTCCTTGATGCTCACGATCTTAGCTCATTAAGTAGTTGCTGGTCCATCTGGTACTAAGCGCTTACTCTATCGAAAGCTCACCCTTGCTTTTGACATCTATGGCGCTTATAGTTCTTGCTTTAATGGCTCAATACTTAAATTCGAAGCTCTTGAGGATGGAAGATTTGAGTGAAGATTATGATTGGAAGGTCACGGCACCAGGCCGGAGATTTGTCGATGTTTGAGGATCATCGAGAGTAACATCAGCAAGAATTCGCTGAGAGAGTAAAAAAAAGTTTTTCCACCATACCCATTTGTTTATTAATCGGTTTTCAAACCCATATAAATATTTCTAGCGTTAATCATTAATGGGCCGGCTGTTGGAGACAATTATATGGGCCGATATATAGATTTGCATGCCAGAGATTACAAACGAAGAAAAAGACGGCAATTTAATTGAGAAGAGCAACGACTGTTAAAATTCGAATCCTTTCTCTCGAGTCGGACTTGAGAATTGAGATCCGACAATGGAGTTCCCGCCAAAAGCATACTATCCACGTAGATTCCAGGCCTCATCAGCGCAATACATAGTGGAGGAAAGTGTTGCAGCAGTATCGTCGCCTGATCTCCGAGATAAGCTCGCGACGCTGGTCGATCGCAACAAGAAAGTGAAATTGGCGTATCGTCAACTTCAGTCGCAGATCACATTCGGCCTTGTCGAAGTAAAATATGCATCCCTCTTTTCTAGATTTGATTACGAATTAGATCTAAGCTTCATTTCAGAGAATTTTGAGAGTTACTACGAATTTGAGAGTGGTTATCATCGTATTCTCTGATTCGGTAGATTCAAAGCTCAGTTTGAACGATACTGAGTTTAGCAACGAATCTGAGAGAGGTTTTCCGTCTTTTAAAGGCAGCGGAAGTTTTCGATTCTTTGGCGATACCTTTGATGAAGCTGGTTGGGCTGAAAACGTCGGAGATGGAGAGCGAAGGGAGAATCTCAACCTTCATTTTCAAAACTGTAAGTTCTATTCAATCACCTTCTTGCAGTCATGCATCTACTGAATAAATTTTCAGATCATTGCTTATATTTTCACCAGGAAAGGTATCATATGGGTACTGCTCAAAATGGAGCCCGTTCTAGTGATCTGAACAATGAAATTCGCAATTCAAAGGTAATAACCATCAAAATTCTATAACATCTGTATGCCTAGTTTTGATATTGATTTGAATGTTTTAGGGAACTAATATGATTCGAAAACTGTAGTGTGTGTAGGTAAGTTATATCTTGGTGTGATTCTGTATATATGTATGCCTAGTTCTGCTACAAATTGGATGCCAGCAAAGAAATATGATTCTGAAACTGTAATGTGTCGAGTCAAGTTTCATTTTGGTGATTCTTTAATTAATGTTTTCCTTCTTCTCCTATATATACTAAATGCCGACCAATCGTTTAGATATTTTGGACGCCGTTTTCTGTGTACTCTCTGTTTCAAATTTAATCAATGGCATCACAAGCTGTTTTGTAAATCATATCTAATTTCGTGAAGGTTCTGAATTGTAATTAGTATATAATTCTAGCTAGACCAAGTGGATTTGTTCGGCACAAGTTCACATGCAGTATACTAATTTTGTAGGAAGAAAACTATGCTGCTAAAGCTGAATCAGCGGGAAAAGAGATCTTGCACAAGAATAAGGGGCAACTTAGACAGCTAGTCCATATGCTTAGGCACATTGAAACAGATGTGAATTCACATCGGGAAGGCATTCTGCAGAGGATCGACAATCGCAGAACCGTCCTCCAAGATGGCATCCAGAAAGGTCTTTATTACCTAAGCTCAATTCACAGAGAAAACCACGACACTTTCCCTTTCACTGTGAAGTTCCTTCGCGTCCTATATAGTAACATCAACGAGGTGCTTGGTTCAGTAGAGAGTGGTGTCAATGATCTTATGCAGGCTTTAGCAAAGAGTATGTGTTACCCGATGACCAATTATGTAGGAAACTTGGCAGCTGAAATAAAGCTTGGCCCTTGTGTGCAACTGATGAATTTAGTGAATGAGATGGAGAGAGCAAACTCAGATACAATGAGAGAGCTGCAAGAGGCTAGAAAAAGGATTAAACTTGCAGAAGAGACAAAGATAGACGCTTTATTAAGGCTGAAAAAAGCTGAAGAGCAAGTTCAGAGAATAAAGACCAACTCTGACAGATTTCTTCTACCTGCGAGTCAGAAAAAGCAAGAAGAACATTCTCTTACTGGCAAGGTAATTTCGAAAATGAGGTTTGTTTGTGAAAGCTCAAATGATAAACTGATCACTAAAAAGGTTTCTTCACCTTTATTCCTTGTAGCGTATGGGCATGGAAGGAAGCCGGGAAAACGAAGAGAAACTACTTTGGAAACTACTGGGCAAAAGGAGAAAGCAACAAGAACCAGAGATTCCAATGGGACCCAAAGAACTCATCAGACAAGCAGACACAAAGCAGAAGTCATTGGTGAACAGTCGACGGATGACTAGGAGCCAAACAAGGTTAGGTTCTCAAACCGCGCGTCCCGAAGCTTTTATTCCACTTGGTTTGTCACCTTCTGCTAGATACGTGACCAGGTCCACGAGGTAAGTAAAGCTAGCACAAGTCTCACGCATTACATCAGAACTTCACTATGCTCGTACATAACAATAAAATCTAATCGCTTCTTTATTACTTCAAAACCGTTCAAGTACTCTTTTATTATGTCATTAGTTATACACTTTGATGAATTTAGTATTACTACTTAAGATGTTTGTTAGAGTTGGTCGTAGACCTTTGTTTCATGTAACTATGGACCCTAGCTCACCCTGGTCACTATAACTGCGATGCACTCAACGACCACATATGTGCCTAGTCGCCTATCTATTGTTTGACCAACTCTTATTACTCGTACATTGCATCAACTGAACTGTCTAAAACTGTGTTATGTAAAGAACCATAATTATTTTAATAACTATATATCTGGAATCAAAGTACTCAATGAAAAAGTTTTCGAAATGAAAGTTGAATTATCAAAACTTTATCTAAAAATGATAAATAATGGGGCGAAAAAGAGAAATTCTTATAACATTAGGGGGTTGTACCTTAATATCCACGCTCAAAAAGAAAAATGTGGGCCTTGGGATTTTACATGTAGACCCAATTTACCTTCCGACATCGGCTATGGTTTCTAATGAATATTGATTGACCACCTGAAACACCGACTACCTTCCTCCTCCGCGTCCAGAACACAGAAACTGAGTGGTTCGTCGTAGTCGGAAAATCACCTAGTTCCTCAGTTTTGACAAAAACAATAATTATATCATGTCACCGTCTCGTTTTTTCTCTTCTGTTACGGTTCTTAATTTGATTATCTCTTCATACACATGACTTGTCTATGTTTCGGATTGTACGATGTGTTATTTCTGCATTCTGTCCCGAGAGATCTTATAACGCATTTACATATCAGGATCTTGTAAAGAGTGTTGAACGAGGAGTTACTTCTGTTGTCTGTTTGATACCTTGCAATGGTATGTAATTTTCCTACCGATTGTTTCTTTTTATATTCAGAATTTATGTAAGTTTATAAACATGTTAAAACGAAATCAACCCGAAAATTATGAGAATTTTGCCATCAACGCCACCTTGACTGCGTGTGTGACCCTGAAGTTGAGCATGAAAATCTGAAGGCTGTTTTATTTTATGGTGCAGGCTGCAAGAATAGTGGCGAATTTGATTGTGATGGGCTCTGGAATCATAGTCAGGGCTTGTGCTCAAGCATATCGTCAAGCGCTTACTAGTACGTTGTCTTTTATTGTACATTGCTTTTAAACTCTTCTTCTTTCTTTTTTCTTTATGATCGACCTTTACTCTTTAGGGTGTAACCAAATTGATGATAAACATTGTTTAAAATGGTCAAACAGATGCGTGGGGTTGCGCATGAAGCAGTGCAGAATATTAAGAGAGGAAGCAGAGGAATGATAATAAGTTAACCAGAAGCTAGACAAATTCTTGGTGTAACCCTTTTGTTCTTTTTATATTTTCTTTGTAATGTATTTTTTTTTGCAGAAATACGACAATTTATTCGAACGCAATGCACAAAATGAAAGCTTTGATCTCCAATCAAAGGTTCATAAAGCTAAGGAATGCTTAGAGGTTGCATTCCAGAAGAATACAAGAAGAAGCGCTTAAACAAATAAATATAAACTTGTAGAAGTAAAATATTGATATACAAGGTTTTAGCTTAAGGCCGAGATGTTTGAAATTGAATGTATTGGCGGTGGTGAAATATATAAGCCGCAAAAGTTGAAATTAGAGAAATAAGTCGGTTTGGCCGGAGAGTAAGCACTGTCACCGACTCACCCGCCGCTTCTTAAAGTCTTTTGACTTATTGACTTTTTTTTAGTTATTGATTAGGTATACTCGTTGAATTTGTAGACTATATACTTGAATTATCTGATATTTCATTGCCTGTCTATTTACATTTTAATACCCAACCTCTATTAGATATAAGCATACTCAATTTGAGAATATGTAAATATTGTTTTCTAATTTTTCAGATTTTTTTTTAAAAAATTTGTTTACCTTTTATAGTTACACAACTCTAGTTATCCAATTCGATATTCTATTTTGAATTGAAATTAGAATATTCAAAAAGACACATGATAGTATTAGTTTTGTGGAAGACTTTAGATGTAATTGGAAAGTCAACTGGTAGAGTATCCACTAGCTACTATTAAACCAAGTGGTCTAGGACAAGACTTTGTAACTACAAGTCGGTTTCTGAGATCGTTTAACAATAATGTTGCGGCGGTGTCTTTCACGCGTCTTACCCCGCTCCCAACGCGAATACTATCATTATATTTTATTTTTTTGGTAAATTTTTTTATCAAAGAAGCTTTATTATTTAATTCAAGTTCCAAAATGTCTTTCGAGTGCACATGTCGGCTGCCGAATTTTTGTGATTTACGCACTAAACTAATTGCTGATTTTGAATAACTTTTAAAGTCAACTCTTCGTAGCTTTCATGTTTTATACAATTTTATGGTGATAACATTTTACTAATGGATGGTTTCACATTTTAGATTGTGTGTTACTCGTATCACTTATGTTTGCGTTTGTACATCCAAGTAACTAAGATGATCTAAATACATACGAACTTATCAAGATATATATATAGGTTTTGTCCTAGTAGAGTTGCAATGCCTCATTATGAATCAGACCAAAAATGTTGCATTTTATAAACCAAAGCAGAAACTAATTAACTTATACGTTGACCAAGAAATCCTAAGTTGGACAAACCATTACACGACATTCAAGAAACTTAGTTAACCAAAAAAAAAAAAAAAAAACATTCAAGAAACATATCATCACCATTTTTGTAAGAAAACAGAAACATATCATTACTTCAACAATAGAAACATATCACAATCAAAATCTCTAGATATCTCAAAAACCCGAATGAGAGGAGGAAGAAGAATCCCCGAAGCGCCAATATCTAGCATAATCTTGTTCTTCTTGTTGCCTAGAAGAAGAGCCAACAGAAGAAGAAGAAGTTGTAGCAGCAGCAGTGGTACTTTGATCATAAGACATTGAATTAAAACTTAGCACACTACTACTTCCATCTTGATAGTATTGATTATAGTATGGTACACTCTGCGGCTCAATTTGTGGACTTTGATTGGATGAGTAATAAATGGAGTTACTTCCAAGCTGAACCCTCTCCGGGAAGTTGAGTTTGGCTTTGCTACCTTTGAACTTAAGAGCTGCTTCATCATAAGCTAAGGCTGCAGATTCAGCCGTTTCAAATGTCCCGAGCCATACACGAGCTTGCTTTTGTGGATCCCGGATTTCAGCTGCCCACTTTCCCCATGGCCTTTGCCTCACCCCTCTATAGTGTCTCCTCCTCAAATTTCCTTAAAATTTGACATCAATACATCTTTACTCATATATACATGTATAAGTACATGTAAACACATATCTTATATATCATATGGTAAGTATATGCGATTTAAATCTATGTAAATCACCACATATTAGTTAGGACAAACTGAAACATATAATACCATCAAAATCTCCATGTTGAAAATCACTCATTTTGGTAATAATATAACCCTTGTTTGGTTATTGATCAGTATTAATTTTGAAAAAAAACATAATACAATTTACAATAGGTTTTGAGATTTACTTCCGATATGATGCAACATGGACATGTGATAAATATCCGTGTTACATAGAGTAAGTGAATATGAGCATGTATATATATACCTTGGTCTTGATGAGTAGGAGCAACTAGTTGATTAGGGTCTTGAGGATTATAGACACAAGGATGAGTATCATGAGAGTTGCTTTGTTGGTTTCCGATGACTTGAGTCAAGGCCGAGACCATAACACTCATGTCGTGTTGAGATCGAGCCGAGAAGACCGGGAATAAGTTGTCATCTTCCTCGGTTTCTTCTTTTTCCTCAGATTCATCGCCTCCATAAGCCCTCTTCCCATACATTCGAGGATTCACTTTTGCTAGATTTTCTCTAATAAAACTTGGTTTCCCCTAACCCAGATATCAAATTTTGATATTAGGGTTTGTTCAGTTTTTCTCTATGGGATCTTTGGACATTAAGAACAAGAAGACGATAAGGAGAAGAATTGTATTGAAGTAGATGAAGAAAGAGAGGAAAGTTTTTTTTGTGTGGGTTTTGCAGTTTTCTGAGGCGTTTATAGAGGAAGGTCCTCTACGTGTGAACATATGACCTCAACAAATATATATATATATATATATATATATATATATATATTCTTTGTCCTTTTTTTTCCATGTTTTTATCATCTAAAAGTAATAGAAAATATGGCTGTACGACCAGTACGGACCCATACTTGGGAGCTTAAAATGAAGACAAGTATAACACGATCGAGAATCTTTAATCTTTTCTTGATGAGGAAAGTGCAAATGTGTTTAAGTATGAGACGAATATGGTATTAAAGATTAGTTTGTATAAAAGACACTTCACGATTGAGAAGGAAAAACAAAGCATGCAAAATTAAAAGAAAAGAAGTTGAAGGACCAATGGAGAAGTCTTACTTTTAATTAATTAATGGTTGGAAAAGAAAAAGGATAAAGAAAATGGGAAAATGCATGCATGTTCATGTTTCTAATTATTTAAATGTGAGTTTAGATTCATGTTTTGATTATGTATATTGTTTGTAAAAGGGTTAACATTTAAACACAATCATGAAAAATCGAGGGAAGAATAGTATTTTTGTTAAGTAACTTTCTCGTGTTCTTTTGAAAAACTTTGTTAACCGACAAGTAGTTTTATCGTGAAAATTCGACATTTAATAACAAAGATGACTAAAATATATGATATAATAAAAAGGTTTACTTTGTTGGGTTGGACGTGGAAAAAGGCAGCTTATGAGTTTGCGTATGTTAGAAGTGAAACGTTTTTTTAGTGACGGGTTAAAAATGACCAAACGTATTATTATGATTTAAATGATTTGTAAACGACCAGAAAAGAATGAATACTGATTACAGACTTTTAATTTGATTATAATCAAAATCGTGTATGCAAATTTAATCTCGAGTAGGGTTTTGAATAGCGGTCTTGGATAGTAGATAACATGTTGTTGTTGTTCTTGTTTTAAGATTTGTATAGGACCTTATTTATACTATAAACTGCACGTTGTATAATTATATAAGCAACCAAAGTCGTTTGACGGTGGAATGCGTTTTTCTCCTACCAATTTTTTTTTTTTTTTAAATTCTAGACCATAACTGGCTAATCCATTAGTCAAATTTCTATATAATGTAAACAGTAAAATTCGATATCTAGATAAACAAGTGTGTCTACCTTTAGTATACTTATCACATGTCACTAGACTAAAAATTACTTGCTTGTTTTACCAATTTATTTCTTTAAATAGTCACTTTCAAATTACTCGATCTAATTTAATCTTAAAAATAGATTAGTGCCTAATACGGGTGATCGTGGATTATCCATAAAGTTAGAATAGATTCTTCCTGGATCGATACCCGAGCGGTTAACTTTTACAAATCTTTCCATTTTCCAAATCGATCTGATCCATTAGTTCGTAAAAGGGAATACGCCTGGGCTAGGCGAGTACTAGTGAGAGTGTAAGTACACCGATCATAGAAATGCACACAAAATAAGGAATAAGAGAAGTCAGACCTACTTTTTGGAAAAAATCATCAAAAAAAAAACAACTAGCTAATCAGACGTGAACCCCTCCTCAAGCGGATTCCTCCTTTTGCTCCTCAACCTACGAGGTATTATCTGAAGTTCAGTATGTTAGGAAGCACAGGAGAACGTTCTTTTGTAAATGAAGAAAACCGTTCTACTACTTAATTTAATCTAATGAATTCAAATTTAAATTTAAGTAAATTCTTCAATCTTGAGTGAAAAAGATACCACGACTTCTTTCCAATTTTTTTTACGAATACGCTTTTTCCGGAATTCTAAAATATGGAACTTTGAAGGCGGATTCAATCATCCTTTTATACAAAAAAAAGGTTATTATTTTACGAAATAAAATAAGTCTTGAAGTGAAATTTTATTCAGGGGTTGGGCACTGGAATTTATGTTTTTTTTTACTGAAAATTTAAGTTCATGATTAGCGCATCCTACAAAAGTTCTAAATCAATGAATGCTTTTAATTATCAAATATATATAGGAGATAATTTAATCTTTACTTTGGGATCCATCAACTATTCAAAAAAATATCATTGTTCACCACATAAGTATGATCGACTAATACAAATCTTTAAGAATAATTAGGTTATATTGAAAAGAAAACTGAAGAGAATGTTGTAGTTATTATTAAATTTTTGGTGTTATCCAATGCAAAACTATAGTGGAAATATATAGTATTAACAATGTAGAATTGCGTAGCAAAATGAAATTGATAAAATGGATAATGTAGACTATTGTATAATTGCTGGTGAAGTGTAGTGTACACGTTTCTACTATCGAGAGACTTTTCTTGTGTTTCTTTTTATTTATATTTTACGAAAAGAGTTTGATTGTAAATTGAATAAGTCCTGACCCGGAAGGTCAAAGAGCTAAGTAAATTGACAGACAGGTAAAGAACTTAGGCACAATGTGTCCCAAGTGGATTATAATGTAAGACTTGTAAATTGTAAACCAAAGCCACTTTGACTTAATGAGATGTGTTTGTGTACTATTTAGGTGTTAGGTTCAACTACCATTTCCCTAACTGGCGGTTTATTTATCTTTATCATCATTTTTTCTATCACTTATTTTTGTAAAATTAATAATTATTGCATTGCATGGCTCTTTTTGTTCTCTACTCTTTGGTCTCAATCCCTCACCCGACCCTCTAAATCTTAGATCACTTTGTGTTACATCCAACTTTTGTTTACTTCACAAGTGCTATGGTCATGGATATTTTTCTACATTTATGTACGTTTTCAAAACATTATACAAGAATCGATAAAATCTAATTTATAGGTTAAATTATATTATACAGGGTAAAACGAGTTTTTGTTATACATTAATGCTTTATAATTTCAAGCTTTTATAAAATGATTTTAAGCATATGCAATACTTGTTAAAAACTACATATTGTCCAGCTAATTTATTAACTTTTATTATCTCAATAGTATTAATTATTATCATATTAATTTGACATATGAGTGTTTGGAGTATTATTTTCTCATATGTTATGCTATTGGGAGATACTTGATAATACATGTGAAAATGTTGCATATTTGTTTAATCACGAGTTGATTCTATATGATAATTACTAGAGTGCGCAATTATATTCATCGACAACTTCAACGAATTAAGGTTAAAAGAAACACAAAAGAGAGAAACCTACAAAATTTCTTTTAGTTTTTTATTCTTATCTTTTTGTGTTATCAGTTTCTTCATTCCAGAATATTTGCATTCCATATTCAGCCATTATCGAAAATAAAAAAGCCCATGAGGTCGCCCAAAAACGACAGCGTTTTTCCGCTGCAGTCGTTGATCAACTGTAATAACACTCTACATATGCACAAACTTTGGATATGGCTAAATCATTCATGGAGGAACTGGCTTCAAATTACGGATTCTCATATACGTTAGAAACTGCGAAGGCAACTCCGCAAGGAGCGCTTGTACCACCGAGACTTCTCCATCTGCAATTAACCACAACATAATACAGTTAAAACCCATCAAACCAAAGACATTTTCAATTGGCATTCTCATGCCTTTCGGACGTTTTTCAATCCAACAACACTCACGTTGGACGTCACGTAGTGCCACAAACTGAACTATATCTCGTGAAGCCAATCGCCCACCTGAGCTTTCCAATCTTTCTCCTCTATCTCCGTCTAGTATCTAACAACAATAAAGCACACGATACATAAGATGATATATATTAGTAGTAAGAATCTTAGATTTTTCTTCTTCTTTGAAAACAATAGTGTTTTACCTCCATCTCTTTAAAATCAGCTCCTCCAACTCCTACAATGAGGATCGATAATGGCAAATCCGATGCACTAACTAATGCATCTTTTGTTTCTTGAAGATCAGTTATAACACCATCCTGAACACAAGAGCTTGTGGTTTATACAAACAAAATTTCATTTGTATTTGTTTCTAAAGTGATATTGGTTTTTCTTTATATATATACTCACTGTGATGATCAATAAGACATAATATTTCCGTAAACCTCTGGCTAGGGAATCACTGGCTATCGTTGCAGCAGCACTGATCACCGGACCAAAAAGGGTAGGCCCCGCAAGGGAGACGTTGAAGAAAGCACTGGTGTATGAAGTCATGATACCTTGAATCCCATCCACCTGAGAAAGAAACAAACAATCAATATCTATGAATACAAAAGTAGCGAAGTTTTTTGTTTCACATTAATAACTGAGTCAAGTTTTGTTCACCTCAGAGTATGAACTGCTTCCGTTGAGGCTAAAACAATGTGAAACTGGACCGTCGATTGGACGAGCTCCAAATCCCCAGGCAGGGAAACGTTTGTCAGAGTCATAAAACTGTAACACTTCTCCAATATCCACTATTGCCTAAGTAAAAAGAAGAATTTACAATAGTTTTAGTCACAGTTAAAGCTAATCGCAGGAAATGTAATGTCACTGAATCCTCACTCTCTGGTAGGCATTTAATCGTCCTGAGGGATCAATGTAGTGCAAAGAATCAGGTAGGCGGGGATTTCCGTTTGAAGCTGAAAGGCAATACAAATTTCGATTAGTATATAGGAAAGCGATGGAGGTAATGGAGCTAATTCTTTTCATATACATAGGGCCACTGAAATTACAAATTTAATGAAATATTCTACAATTTTCCGTAGTGATGTGCAGTAGATACCTGTGAAATCGATTGCTACCATGAAGTTCAATTCAAACCCAGATGCCAAGTATTCTAGGAATGTGTGCTGGACAGTCTCGGTAAACTTATCCACAAAAAGCTGGCTCTTCAACACCTAAAATAACCATAAGTTGAATTAGATAGCTTCCATGAAAAGGCAAATTGTTAGAAAAACTAGTAGTCTTGGCTTGTACCTTGTTTTGTCCAGTACTAGTAGGCAAAGAAAAATTGATTCCTTGTCCAGCCAAATGAAGTTTTTCCAAGTCTGAAAGTGATTTCTGTACTTTTCTGGCAACACATAATAAACGAGCAATAAAAATCAGCTAAATGCTTAAGTCAGTCCAAAAGTGAGATGGACTCAGCTCTAAGATTTTGGTTACCCGATCAGACTATGTTTGCCATTCGAATTGAAGTCTGAGCATTCTATTATCAGTGGGCTTTCCTGCACGATTATAGGAGAAAATTGAGAGGTCTTTCTGTAAATCAACACGCATCTCGAACAGAGGAAAAAAATTTCTGTTCATTCATCACATGTTATTAGAAACTCAGATATAAGAAATCTCTTATACCTTACTTCCCACTTGTTGAACACTAAGAAAGACTGGTTTCCAAATAGGGTTACGATCGTTCTTCCTAACTTCAGTTTTAGACACAGGGATAGGGGTTCCATGCTCTACAATCTTTGATACCACCAAAAAGGGGTCCTAAAGATGAACCAAAGAAAAAGTGTGTTACATTTATATTAGAACTGTCCTATGTAAAATGATAAAGAGAATAAATTACAGACTTACACTTTTGGAGAATAGATCCTTAGATTCCAAACTCGAACATCTAAATACTATCTCCGTTGTAATTTTAGAAGCAAGGGACTCCTCAGCATGGATGATAAGCTTTCCGTGGTGAGCCTGATTCTGTGGAGCAAAACCTTCTTTACGCTTGAGTTCTAACGTCTTTGCCCTAGTTGGTTTCGTGATTATCTGCGTTATTGGAAAGTAAATATGAAGTAAATCTCTTTCTCTAGTAAGCTAGGCAATAAAACGAATTTTCTGCTACGCCTCTCAGAGAATCAGCAAACAAGTGCACGTATATTGCAATACCAATATATAATATAAGAAAGCAAAGCATTTAAGCATTTGATACCTCAGACAATGCACATGTTGCCTCACCGAGAAATTGCTGTTCGTCGAGCTTAAGCATCTAAAAAGTAAAGTTTGAGTAGTAAGAACACTACATTGTCATACACACTTTACGATTGTGGGTTGTACATGACAAGTATTCAACCAGTTTTTCCCTTAACAATCTTATGTACACACCATATGCAGTATGACAGACATTATAAAATGCAGACAGGAAATAAGCAATTACCTCCTCTCTTGAATTTTGAAATTGAGTGTCAACATCATACACACGAAAGCTGTGTATAAACAACCAACAGAACTAGTCATATACTTTTGAGGTAAAGTTAAGAAGTTTTATATCTTTCTTCAGTCACATATAAGATTTAGAATCTTACAACAATGTCTGCACGGTCTCAAAATGATAAGCGACTGTAAATTTCTTAATCCATTTTGGAGCTAGGGAGTTCAAAACAACTTCGCTGCGGAACACTTCAGTAAATGTTCCATCTGTTTCTTTTTTATAAACAACCACCATAGGATCACTCTGAGGGAAAAAATAAAACAAGTTTGTCATGCAAACAGCAAGTAAAATAAAAAATAAAAATAGGCTACAAAATCCAGACGAGTGTTGTTGGTAATCACAATTCACAAGTTGTCCAAGGCTCCACAACATTTTAATTCATCAAAAATGTTTCTGTTCAATAATATATTTAATTTGTATCTCTTGCGTAAGGCATATTCTGTAGAATCGTAATGCTTCAGAAGGTTACGAACAATCTTTCTCATNATTTTTTTTTTTTTTTTTTTTTTTTTTGGTCTTGAAAGGGATACACCCTTAAACTCCATTTCCATGGGAACTAGAACTACCAGCACGAGACCTTACTAGAGAAAATGAGGTCCAGGATAACAAATGACTAGCTATAAACACTATTTTGAGGTAACTTCATAGAGACAACGTCTTCTTTCATCTTAAACTCAAGTTTAAAATAAAGAAGCCAATATTCGAACAACAACGAACCTTAGAGAATACGTCTCTGTCTCGCAAATTGGAAGCAGAAAATGAGAGCTGCAACATCAAAACATTATCAGACACAAATCCTCAAATACAGTGAAAATCAATATTCCAACTCTTTGTGATACGAAAGAAGCACACACACATACATATGTATATAGACATATTATTTAAACATTTTAGTGGGCGAAGAAATTCACGAGAGATGAATGATGGAGAGAGAACCTCGAGATGAGAGAAGAGTCCATTGTAACCTTTGGAGTTGAGAAAGTAATCAACGGCGTCGTTGGTAGTGGCGAGAGCGGCGGAGGAAGGAGTTCCACCAACGTTGACAATAGCACCAGCGGCGGAGGAAGCATCGGAGCAGCAATTCCCCATAGAAAAAACGGAACTCGAAGCAGATGAATTGAGGATATTTCTGGGAAGAAACAAGCAATGAAAGAAGATTCAGAAATATGGAGACGCAGTAAATGAGACCCACTTTGTCCAACTCGACCTTTTCTCTCTTTACTTCTTCTACCACTGACTCAGCGCGCCCCATTTAACACACCCGTCTCCTCTCTCCCCTTTTATAAGTTTTTTTTTTTTTTTTTTCCTCATTTAATAAAGCAAACAGGACTTTTTGTCCTTCTCTATTGAAATTGACTTTAAAAAAAAAGTTATTTTACACGAAATATCCTAGAACCCTTCTACAATTTTCGCAGAAAATTCTCTTTCTTTATATTCTTTTAGTAAATGTGTTGGTCAAATACTAAATCTTGTATATATCTATATACCAGAGAGAATGATTTCAGCCACCTACTTAGTAATTTAATTTGAAAAATTTATCGATATAATTATCATTAAATCTTATACTTATTATTTAATATCACAGAATTATAATTCTTTTTTTCTGGCCAACTGGATTTATGATTCTTTTACTGTATATAATACGGAATTTTTCCACTACAAGTTGTGGCAATTGGCATAATTCGTTGAATACAATTCTTATAGTGAGAAATGGCGATGGACTTTCACGTGAGAACATTTGGATATTATTATCAGGGATACCATCATAGTTTTTATATAATATTTTTTAACACAATTCAGAAAATTTTGTGGAGAAGACAATTCTCAGACATTAAATGTTAGTATATAAGAAGACGTTATCACGTTATTTCGAGACAATTCCAAATTTTAGGTTTTTTCTTTGTTAATAATATTGTCTGACAAACACAACCTAAGTAAATTCTGTAGCTAACAACTGTAAATTCAATCGGGGGAAAGAGAGATAATTATGATATAAAAGTCGGAAAAAAGGAATTTAACATATGAATTGCAGTGCAATTGCTCAAACATACATAATAGTGGGAGACTTGGGAACCTCAAAGAATAACTCAAAACCAAAGCAAAGTCTTTTTTTTTCCATCTAATTAAATCTTAAGAGTCAATAAGCTTATTCTTGGTCACAAGGTTAAATATAAATCGCGTTTTTCAGGTGGAACCTTTAACCTTTGAGAAGGTATCATTCTTAGTGAGAAATCCCTAAGTAGTGAACATGAAAATACTAATCAACTGTTTTAGAACAACTAACAATAACAAAGTTGTGATATATTTATTAATAATATTTCCCATTCAGAACTGCATTTGATTTTGCACTCTTGAAACGGGACTTGAAAAAGATTTAATGGTTTGAAGAAGTTTCTCATTGGCGGTTCACAAATGAGTATAATCAAACTATATATGTTAAAACATTTTAACTTACAGCAACGAGCTGGAGACCCACAGCTTTTATGTCCTTTTCCCTCTTTTCCGGTGAGTTGACCAGTGCAAGTCCATGCTTCCCCACCACGCACCACGTTGCTCAAATCCTGCAAAGAGGTTTTCTTCAGCAACATTATATCAAATTGTTTCTCACCTGAACAGAAATCATGTTCCTTGATTAAGTTTAAGAATTCCCTACATGCACGAGAGTAACAGAGTTCTCTTTGGCATGCTTTAACAATTTTAAGATGTTTGATAGTAGGTTGTGGTTGCATCTGCCGAGTGAGGGTTATAAGACTGATTCACCGCATTCCAATCTCCTGTTGCAGAATAAGCCTGGTTTGCAGCATTCCAAACAGCTGTCCCTGGAACCACTGGTATAGAACCTTGCGTTACAGCTTGTTGAGTGTATCCAGCAGCAGCCTGACCATGGTATTGCGGCGTGTATTCAACAGCTTGAGCATGTGGTTGCAAAGCATACCCAGTTGTTGCAGCATGGGGTTGCTGAGCATACCCAGTTGCTGCAGTAGGGGGTTGCGGAATGTACCCACTTGTTGCAGCATGAGTTTGCTGAGCATACCCAGTTGCTGCAGCATGAGCAGCTTGCTGAGCGTACCCAGTTGCTGCAGTATGGGGTTGCTGAGTATACCCACTTGTTGCAGCATGAGTTTGCTGGGCGTATCCAGTTGCTGCAGCATGAAGTTGCTGAGCGTAACCAGTTGCTGCAGCATGAGGTTGCTGAGCGTACCCAGTTGCTGCAGCATGAGGTTGTTGAATATATCCAGTCCCATCAGCATAGAGTTGAGTAGTATGCCCGATAGCTTCATAATATTGTGGTTGTGTGTAACTATATGTTCCAGCATATGATTGTGTACTTTCTTCCACATTCCCAGGCTGTAGATGCGTGCTATAATTACTCACTACGCTTTGCAGTTGGGGTGTGTTACCAACTGCTGCAGGAGCTGGTTGTGAAGCTTCGCCATTTGCTGGTGTATAGCCAGCTGTCTGAGTATGAGATCCCTGCATGGACACTGTAGTATTTGGAACTATAGATGCTTCTTGGTGATAGTAGGTCCCAGCAAGGATCTCACTTTGCTGACTAGCTTCCCCTTCCTTTTTTGATGCTGAAGTATAGAACTCACTTTTATACATACTCCCACTAGCTGCAGATGCAGAAGGATGCTCATTCCCAGATAACGTAGAAGGATAGTATTTGTCATCAGAATAAGGTGAAGCAAAATGGTCTTTCTCTGATGGCGATGCCGGATAATATTCATTTTCTGATGCCAAGCGCTCTGGGGCACTGCCATATCTGCCATAGCCAAAAAATCAACCACCTGTGATTACACATTCACATATATGTAACTGCGAAGCCAGACACATACACATATGTAACTGCGAAGCCAGAAAATAGAAATAGTGTAAACATCTGCAGAACGAGGACTCTAGTAAAGTTCTCACTTTTTAGGTCTCTAGTGAGCCACAATAGGATGATAAACCAATTGAGTTATTGACTAAAGCAAAAAACCCCACAACTATGTACCTCCGAATATTAGATAAAATCGTTAGGTATTTAAGTTGAGGGTCTTGGATAGATGACCGTTGCTGCTGACTTTCCGTAGAATTATAAGACTGATTTAACTTTGACAAACTTAGAGCATCCCTTGTTGGGGTTGAGTAGCCGTCTTGTCTGGAGTAACTATGTTGGAGCAGAGTTGTGCGGGGAACAGACTGGTGGGCCATAAGAGAGCCATGTCGTGGTTCTGCATGGCGAACAGACAAAGGATCTAAATCTGATGAAGCATTTCTAAGTTGAGTAGCAGCTATGAATCGTTCCTCAAAAGATAAAGCTCTGGGTGCTGAGGCTTCGGAAGCCAATCTATGAGGCAAAGAATCGAGTTCTGGAGCAGTAAATGGACGAAACAGTGCTAACAGAGACATAACCTGCAATCCATGGACAGTTTTTGTTTGACATACATATATTTACCTAGAGACACAGGCAGGTAAGCCTAGAACTTTATAAGGTTTGTTGTAAATAGCAAGAAAGTCTATTACTTGGTGAGGAGTAAGTTCTTGCTTAAATTTGGAACCTTTGTAATTTTCATAGATAGCAGACTTGAAAGTGTTTTCTGGCAAGGGATAACAGTTCATGACAATTCTAAATCCAACCTGCCAATATTAAGAAACAGTTGAAAAATGATAATCGTAAGGCACATTCAGACGAGTATCTTATCTAGTGAGATTTAAAAGAAATCATGTGAATTCACGATTTTACCTGAGCTGGATATTTTTTGTCAAAAGCTTCTGGTTCTATATCCAACTTGCCACCAATAGTAGCTTCATATACACCATAGAGAAGTTTCTTCTCAAAGTCATAGAGGAAAAGCTTCATGCCAGGTTTTATGCTCTCAACAATTTCTTTGCCCCCTCTTGGAATCCCAAAAACACGGTAACGATAGCAATCGGCTTTTGTTCTCCCATTACACAGAAAGATATAACCAGCTCCGTGTTCATGATTCTGTCTCATTTCTATCCCTTTTTCTACTCCTATGGCTGAGTTTCCATAAAGAGCTATAAGATTAGCCGTGTTGTACACAGGAGGAGCAGAATATTGGAAGGCAGCAACATTTGGGTTAGTATTATTTGTTTCTTCACCATCAGAGAACTCCATCTCCGTCTCCATCGCCACTGCCATTTTTACTTGCATTGATCAGTACTAAGTAAGCTTTGTCACCAAGACCATAAATGTACGCCATTGCGGACGAAAAAGGCCAAGACAGATGTCACTAAAATTGAAGCGACTGAAACTGAAGTCTGAGGTACAGAAAAAAAAAATCTTGAAAGATACCACAGAACAAATGTGGGATCGAATAAATACCTCAAATTTAGGAAATCCTGTGTGGAAATTGTTTTGATATGAGCTGAGGAAACAAAGCGCAAGAATTGCATTAAAAAGATAAAGTCTTAAGATAGATATGAAGAGGAGGCGGGGAGAGCAAGAACAGAACTGACTTACCGGAGGATTTAGAAACCCTAATACTGAAACTGAAAATCAGGGCGATCGAGTTTGAACAGTAATCTTCGGTTCAGCTCAATATCTAACTGGTTTGATTCAATCCGATAAATTGATCAAAGTGCGAATCTGAATAGAGAATGTAAATTTTGTAGAAGTTCGTTTGTTCATCAAAGCCGGGAGAAGAGGAAGGAATAAGGATGCTCACGTGACAGATATGGAAGAAAAAGTATAAAATGGGCTAACAATTCAATGGGCCTTAGTTGATTAATATCGGCCCAATTATATGAAATCAAATCTGGTTTCAAATTCATAATTGATAAGCAATGAAAAAGAAAAAAAAAAAAGAAGACAATAAAGCCTTAGATTTGCAGCATCTTACCAAAGATAGACGAAAGTTGGTGCGGTTGTGAAATCGACCGGAGTCTTTGATTTGATTTTAGACCACAAAGCTTTAATTTTGCGGCAGTTATTCCTTCTGGTGTTCGATTTTAGCTAAGCTTATCGAAGATCGGCTTTTATTGTTGTGAGGTTGTTCAATTGTGATATGGATATGATTTAGGGTTTCTTAAGATTTGTGGTTAAATTGGGCTGTCTCTTTAGTTAGAGTTCGGATCTTTTTGTTAGCTTCGCGGTTGCGGTTTCTGGGTTTCTTCTAGCTCGTTTCAAAGATACGAGTTTAGGTATTTGCCATTGTTTTTGTGCTTTTTTCGATTACTGAAACTCATTACCACTTTAAGGTCGATTTTTGCTCTTAAAGTTTAGTTCTTTTGGGTGAAGAAGGACACAATTTTTGTTTTCATTGATCTATGATCTAAGTAGAGTGTTGTACCTGCAGAATGTCTTCAAGGGAGAGGCTAGTTTCAAAGCATCATAGTCGAGTGAGCCAAGGAATGTCAACTAGTGTATCATCATCGAGGCACCACGAGACCATCTCTTCGGCTTCGGATCCCCATCATCATCAAGATCACCGGATTTCCCATCCCGAGCTTTTAGAAAACAAGATTGCAGCTCAAGCTGCTGATATAGACCGGCTCTCTAGCGACAACCGAAAACTAGCTTCAAGCTACGTAGCTCTAAAGGAAGACCTTACCGTGGCTGATCGCGAAGCCCAGGGGTTAAGAGCTCACATCAGAAAGACAGAAACTGACAGCGAGGTTCAGATCAGAACGACTCTTGAGAAAATAGCAAAATTAGAGGCCATTATCAATAACAGTGAGAATATAAGAAGGGAGCTGCAGTTAGCTCACATTGAGGCTCATAGATTAGCGAGAGAACGCGAAGAACTTGCTTCGCAGGTGAAGTCGGTATTAAAGGAGTTGAAGAAGGTTTGCATCGAAGCAGAGACTTTAGAGACATCGAGCCAAGAGCTTGAGCGGTTGAAAGAGGAGCGCCTGAGATTACGGTATAAGAATTGTCTTATAAATGTCAAGTAACTGTTAAAAGATACATCATTCATTCATTTAAAAATTTGGTTTATTGGAACAGTGAAAATTTTGAGGGAGAGAAGAGTGGAAACGTAGAGAGAGTTGAGAAATTGAAAGAGATGGAGAGGAACATAATTGGATCCGTGAAAACGATTGAGAAGCTGCGAAGTGAGATTGCGACAGCAAGGAGCAGATTGGCCGAGAATTGAATGATTTGAGGATTACAAGAACCAAAATGATTTATGAGCTTTCCTATCTCAAATCAAACTGTTTCTTATGAAAAGATGCAAAGTAATGAGTTAGGGAACTGCTCAAATTGTGACCAACATATCTGCTGAGAGTTTTGAGAGGAATGCAGAAGAAGCAAATGAAATCTTCATCAGACTCAACGACCATAAAAGTGATTCCACTGCAGAAGCAAAGTGTGTGTTCACAGATACTGTCTTAGAACTTCTTGTAAAACTGTGGGGTTTAAACGGCAAACAAGACTGGATCTCTGTTGTATTTATTTAAGTACTCTTTTTGTCGCCAATTTTTCGACCATTTTTTAAAAAAAGTAATAGAAAAAAAAGCAGTATGGGTTCTTCATTCTTCGACCAGTCTTTTCCTGTATCATCTCTTCTAAATGATCATTCACAACATGAAGGCGGTTCAACATTTAAGTTTTAAACCAAATTCAAAAATCTTGTGTTTTCTGTGAAAATTTATTCGGGGAATTCACAACTAAATCAAGCACACAAGGTGTTCGACAAAATTTCTTAATGCCCAAAATTGGTTCTCTGTTTCACGTTATAAAAGTACTATGCTGTTAGTTATTACTGTTATTTTTTTATTAGGATTTAAAGGAAGATTGATTTTCTTTATATCCTAATAATTTTCCCGCTAGTATTCTGAAAAATTTCTCTCTAAGCAAAATGGAAATCTCTCGAGACCAAGAAACCGCAAGAACCTTAAGGATCGATTTTACGAAGCCTTCTTTCATGGAGGATGTTGAGGGGGCGAGACTCTTCATACATGCTACAAATTTCATTACTAATGGAGATCACGTCAAGGCCATGGAGATACTTGAAGATATGCTTTTAGTCTATTGGGAAGGCAATGACTCGGTGCTTCTTCGTATGACACAAGGTGAAATCTTTCTAAAACTTTGGGAAAGAGAAGAGGACCCTGACCTGGAGATCGTATACTTGTTGGGTTCTGCATCATGCTTTTCCGAAGATGTGAGTTTATCACCAGCTTATGTACAACAATTGTACATTTTGGCCAAAATGCTTGGCTCAGTGTTGTATTACAAGATGTCCATGGAGAAAGCAAAACAGGATTTATCTGTTTCTCAACAAGAATGGAATTCTCTTGCTCGAAGGATTAATGGAGAGCTAATAAACCAGAAAGATTTAATAATGAAGCAAATAATGAAAGATGCAGAGTTCAATATCGCTGCTTCCAAGACTTGTCCTTTAGAAAAACTTGAGCCAAGAGTTCGGGAGTTAAAGAAAAGTCCAGAGCCGTCTGAGAATAAGTTTGAGAAATTAAGGTCGTATTGGGTAGGATTGGATGTTACGACCAAAAGAGATTTTATGAAAGTAAGCATTGCAAAGCTTTTAACTTTTGTCGAGAGAGTATACGAAGGAACGGGACGAGACACTTTGGAGCAAGTTCTCTCTTATGCTAAAAAAGACAACAAATGGAGGTTCTGGATGTGTAGAACTAAATGCTCGAGGAAGCTCTCTAGTGAAAAAGAATGCAGGAATCATCTTGAACAAGAACATGCTACAGATTTTAAACCTTTGGAACATGATTTGGTCAAGAGGATAGGGAAAGCCTGGGCTCATAAGATATTCTCTGATGAAGATTGGGAACCAGTGGATGCAGTAAATGCTGTTGAAATGATCAAGAATAAGCTAGCTGATGTGAAAGCATTTGCATCCAAATCTAAGAACGGATGGTCCAAAAAATGGCCTTTTGCTGCAGATGAAGATCGTTATTTGTTACTCGAGGAAATCAAACTGCTCCTTGTGTCTCTTTGTCAGCGTAAAATTCTGGCCTGTACCATTCGAGACTGGGTGATGGATTTTCCTGTTAAGCATCTTGGAAAACTTGGAGTTTCCAAACAGACTCTTATTGATTGTCGCCTAATGGAAACACCTCAGAGTATCTGTTTTCTGGAATGTCATGAACTCAATCAAATCCTAGACTTTCTAAAAAGCATCAAATCTGAAAGGAATGATGGTACAGATGAGGTCTGCAGTGCAGTGGATAATATCTTGAAGTCATGTCAAGTAAAAGAAAAGATCGACTTTGACTCTCAGTATTCATTTCTTCTTCTGGATAGGAGACTACTAAAAAGCAGTAATATTCCAATTGATACTGAAGGAATAATTAGTACTTTTGATCCCGATGCTTACTGCGCTAAGGCACATGTTCAGGGAGATGATATCATATATTGGTTAACTGACTACAATTCAGTTGATATGATCTTTCCCAGACCTATCAGAGAACACAACTTTGGTATCTGGGTGGCTGTCTTGAAAGCTGTTCAGTTCATCTGCAGAACTTTGGGAACCAAATATGCAAAGAAAATGCAGGTCTTACATTATGAATCAGCTCTTACTCTGGTCAGGATAATCTGTATGAGGGAAGATGATAACAGATGGAAACAGGAACATCAATGGAACAGATATGCATCTCTTCTATGCGATAAGTGCGAAAAGAAATCCCCCATATATTCCTATGCTAGAAAATTATTTGTGTGTGCAGTACGAGATATTCTCACAGGAGCATCGCATCCAACATTTGATTACCCCAGTCATGAAGATTGCCTGAATCTTATACGTGAGCGTAGAAGTCTCAGCGATGATACAGTGCTGAAATCCATAGACATTCTGAAATCAGTTATCATCCAGAAGGTTTACTCATGATTTTAATATTCATTAAAAACATAAAAACACAAGACTGGCCATATAACAGTATCTACATGACTTACAGGTTCTGCTAATTGATTCAAAGATATTGCTTATTGATAACTCAAGGATGAGTTTGCTGGATGACCTCACCAAGCTTTCTTTTTTTGACAACCGCACTTATATCCTTGAAGTGCTGAAACCTTTCTTGCTGGTTAGTTTGAAATTGCGGTTATAAACAGACAGCATGCATTTTCTGCCTAATTTAGTATTTGAGTTGTTTCATAGATGTTCTGATGTCTTTTCTGATGTAGGAAGAAATTGTATATATGGAATCCAAAGCCAAGTCAGATGCAGCAGAAGCTGATCTCTTACGCGAGGAAATGAAGAAGTCAGTGCCAAAAAAGAAGAAAAGACAAAAGTAAAAAGGTATTGAACTCTGAAGTTTCTCAGCTTGTCTTGTATTCTCGGCTTAACAGATAACGTCAACAAACATGTCTAGTCCCCTTGGCAATTGTCTTTGAGAAATCGTGTTCCTATGTCCACTAATCATTCTGTCAATTTTGAGGCAGAAATTACATTTCTATCACTTAAAACGGTAGAAGAAGATTCTTTCAAATCAGAAGATAGTCTTGCAAGACCAAACTATTAAAGATGATTTTGTTTTGAGAATGTATAATTTCTGGTATTGCAGGCCCTCTTGAACATTAAGATTCTCGAAGATGCTCTGATGCACACAATACACAGCCATTTCAAGCCTACCTGTTTCCTCTTGCGCTATAAAACTTGTTTTCTGTTGTGTCAGAAGTGATTAAAAATGAAGGAGTCCACAATTTAGCCCATCTTAGATGACTTTGTTGATTAACCAGAAAACAATTTCTTAATGATATCCTGTGATTAACATGATCACGTTTTTCTTTTCTTTACAATTTTTCTCGCCCTTTCTCTCTTCATATTGATGGTTTAGGATAAATTAGACCGGGAAGAATTCAGGATCACGGTTAGGACTGGTCCAATCCAACCTTTGGTTTGAGAATTGAGATGAACATGACTACTGAGTCCAACGGAGTAATTTAATGCGACTGATGCTGAATCACATTGGTCAAGCGACTAGATCGACTTCATCACGTTGCGGGTAAACCACATCGAGCCTCATCATGCTCTTGTACTGATCAGGCACGGGTGCACCACCTTGCACACACATTTCCACAACAGCAGGAGCCTTCCCGTAAAACCTCTTCAAGCTATTTTCAAGAACAGAACCATTTGGATCCCGAATATGCCACACATAGTTTGGACCGATCAAATCATCGATTGTTGCTTCTTGCCATGCATGCATTCCGTCTCGCATCTGATGCTTTGTCGCTTTACACATCCTCACTTTGTGTCCTTTCGGACCCACCTGAATCTCAGGACAATACCCACAAGTCCACACTTTGTATCTCTCCATCAGTTTCCTGATCCCTGATACCATTTCAAACCATGAATCCATCGTCTCAATGCTTAATTCCTTCAAGCTTTTCTCCTCTTCATTACAACAATCTTCTTCATGTAAAAATGTAGTAGTAGAAGTAACTGCGGTTTCTAAATTACCATCGTTGACTTCCTCGAAATCTACAATTCGTCCTTCAATGCTATAAACAGGTTTCAATCTTCGCTTTGATGGGAACTTCTCAAGGTCTACACCGGCCTGTATGCATAGCTCGAGAACCGCAGAGATTTTGGGCACAGAAAATCTTTCGTCGTGTATAACTCTCGGTTTGATAGCACGGTCATAGAGGTGAAAGCATTTTGGGAACAATACAACATCGCTTGCTCTTCCTCTTTTCCAGATGTGATTGGCACTTCTAGAACCACTCCCCGGGCCTGTGCAAGTCCTTATTTCATGACCGTCCTTGCCAATGTGAACCTCAGAGCAGCATCTGAAAACAAACAACACAAGAAACACAGCGACGTTGAACTTCGGAAACTCGATAAATCAGTGATTTCCAGCTCAATCACACTAGATCATTCTGCTCTATTCAAGTAAACCACACAAAGCAACCATGATGGTACTGGAACCAACTCAAATGCTTGAAACGCTTCAAGGATCAAATTAAGCAATAGCTCAATAACACGATTTAGGTAACGCATAGGACTCAAACCGAAGCTAAAACAGATTATATCTTTCAGATATGATACAGAATAGTGAAATATCTAGTTTAAAACAAGCTAAAGGAATCTTAAACCAAATTCAGAGATTTGCGGACACAGTTAAGTAACCTGCAGCGATGAACAGGAATATGACGAATGATTTTAGAGAGACCAGCGAGTAACGAGTTGCGACATCGGTGGACAGAGTGAGCCACGTGGACGAGTTCCGGCACGAGTAAGCCGTTATCCGGCGGATCTTCAAGAACTCTACAGGGCTGTGATTTTCTTAGCAGTTTCTCCTGTTTCGCTCGCCGAATCAACTCCTTCATCGGAGTTGGATACGGCTTCCTCTCCGATTTATCTCTCCGAGGCTTGGGTACATCGACGTAGAGAGGATCGTCATCATCAAGACCTGGAAGGTCGAAATTGGCTAAAGATTTAATGGAAGATGAAAAATGGGATTTGCTGATTACGAAGACAGAGATTTCCACTAGCTTTCTTCTCTGCATTTCCACTTACATCCAAAAACTTAAATCCTCCTCGGTAACTCTTATTGTTGTTATTTTTTTTTTTCGCACATCAGAGTTTTATTATAAAGGAAGGAAGTTCGAAGGCCTCAACCTTTTAACAAAGAGGACAAAAGGAGATTACTTCCTCAACTTGTAACAGAAAACACAGAGCACATGTGCCAAGATTACAATGGATAATAAATATCGATAATATTGTAATTTTTCATCTCCTTGACCTCACTTGAGAATTGAGTAGACTTGAAAAGATGAAGTTCATGTGCTTCATTTCCTTGTTCTCTAATGGTTATAGAGAAGCATCAACTTATCAGACCTCGACCAAATCTGATTTTTTGTTCTTGTGGAGGAAACTTAAGCAGCTCCTTAATCGATTCATCAAATTTTTAAGAAAAGTGATGAAGGATACGATTCGATTAAGACAATGATTTACCGGAAACATATCTTATTATCAAAATGAAAAGAAAAGATCTAAAATATTATTCGATTATTCTTGAACTGAAATATGAAAGAAATGACTTTGTGATGAGCTCTCATCAAAAATTGATGGAGGAAAGAAAATCAAGCAGCTTCATCTCCAATCAGCAGAGAAAACTCCAGATCACACAGAGAAACAAAATCCGACCAAAAACCACAACTGTGAAGGGTCATCACACTGGCTGAAGCAAGGGTGTAACTTTGGTGAACCAAAGCCGTTTCCGTGAGCTCATGGAATAAACCATCCAACCTCCATTATTTTTGATCTCAAGTTTTTTGTTTCAGCCAAAGCTAAAACATAAACAAAAGCCAACAACAAGAAATAGAAATCTAAAGGGGGCCGGCGTCGGATCTGAGGAAGCCTCCGACTGCCGGTCCCAGATCTACAAACGTGACGGCTTCTCTCTTTTTGACCGGAGATTACAATTGGAGATCAGAGATGACTAGCGACTGACAGCTTTGGGATTGGATCTGATTCTAGAAAGAGAATGAGATTTGGATCTATTGTGTGGAAAGGTGGAGAATACAAGAAGAGGCGACGGTGGACCGAGAGAAAACAAAATGGTGGCCGGAGGGAGGACGAGATGGTGGATGTCGTAACACTGGAGGAGAAGAGGTTGATGGTGCTGGAGATAAGCGAGAATAAACGGCGGTGAAAGGTGGTGAGAGGCGAGGGGTGCGAGCTAGGGTTTAGAGAGAGGATAATCTAGACGACTGTTATTGTTATTTATTTTTATTTATCTTAATTAAATCCCTTTTTTGTCGCCATTTTTTTTTCGACCCATTTTTCGAAGTAAAAAGTAATAAAGCTGTCTGGGTCTTCTTCTTCGAGATTTTGACCACTTTTTTTTCTTGTATAGTCTCTTTTTGATGATCATTCACGGACCAATTGCTTAAGGGCTCCCCATTGCAAATTCGTAATCTTTAATACTCTTCTAATTTTTGGATGAATTTTTTAATTCATTTAAAAAATATTCAGCCAAGATCCGAGTTTATTTTGGGCTCCAAACCCGTTATCCAGGTTTTAATCGGGTTAAAATCATTAAATTGGACTCGGACCGGACTCCCATTTTACCAATCCGTAAAATTAGGTCGGATCAAAATTGGACCAATTTTATTTACCCTACATCCTCCTCCCAACCGTCCCCACTACCCCACCGTCCTCCACTTCATTCGACACTTTAAATCCTCTCAGAAAACGGACAATTCCTCAAATTCCCTCTTGAATCCATCTATTTCAGAAAATAGACAATGCCTAGAACGAAGAACGCAGCGAGACGGATGGGATGTAGTCCTAGGATCATTGTTCAAACAAAGCCGGTTCAACTAGAAAAAGATGATACAGAAAAAGAAACGGAAGAAGAGAAAGAGGAAGAAGAGAAAGAGGAAAAAGAAAAAGAAGCANAGCGGAAGAAGAAGAGAAAGATGAAGAAGAAGCGGAAGAAGAAGAGGAAGAGGAAAAAGAAACGGAAGAAGAAGAGGAAGAAGCAGCGGATGAAGAAGAGGAAGAGAAAGCGGAAGAAGAAGAGGAAGAGAAAGAGGAAGAAGAAGCGGAAGAGAATGAGGAAGAAGAGGAAGAGAAAGAGGAAGAAGAAGCAGAGGAAGAAGAGGAAGAAGAAGAGGAAGAGAAAGAGGAAGAAGAAACAGAAGAAGAAG
>OVBA01000628.1:0-60161 GCA_900406435.1 Lepidium aucheri | reverse complement strand
ATTTTGTAAACCAGGATGTGGTTTTTTGTTTCATACGATCTGTAATGAATTGTAACTGTTTTGTTCTGGGTCTTGTGAATGAATCGGGAAGCCCTAAATACTTATCCATTCTATCCATTGATGTTATACCTAGGATTTTTCTGATTTCTGTTTTTTCTTTTTCNCCATTCCAGCTATTGATGTTATACCTAGGATCTCTCTGATTTCTTTTTTTTTTCTTTTTCTGTGATCTTTCCAAAAGTAATAGTAGATTTTTGAAAGTTTACTGCCTGACCAGAGGCGTCAGAGTACTCTTCTAGGAACTGTTTAAGAGTTGCTGCCTCTCTGGTAGATGCTTTGCAGACAAATAAACTATCATCTGCATATAGCAGATGATTGATAGTAGGACCCTCCCTGTGAAACTGTATCCCAGTTAACCTGCCTTGAGCAGCTATAGTGTTGATCCTACCTATCAGAGCCTCAGTGCATAATATATAGATGTATGGTGACATTGGATCGCCCTGTCTAATCCCTCTTTGTGGTTGAATGAATCCGTGAGGTCGGTCATTCACAATCACTGAATATGTAACTGATGTTATACAATTCATTACCAAGTTAATCCATCTGTCATTAAATCCCAATTGTTGCATGACTTGTTTGATGAAGCTCCATTCAAGCCTATCATAGGCTTTTGAGATATCTGTTTTGACCAACATGTATGCCGCTTTACTGAGTCTATTTGTTTTGATGTGATGAATGATTTCATGTGCTAACATGATATTATCCGTGATTAGTTTTCCAGGAGTAAATGCTCCTTGAGTATCTAATATTATCTCTGATAGCATTGGTTGTAATCTCCTGGTGAGTATTTTTGAGATGATCTTGTATAGCAAGGAACATAAGCTGATTGGTCTAAACTCTTTCATTGTTGTAGCCTCTGTGTTTTTTGGGATTAGGCTTATGTATGTATGGTTTCATTCCTACGGTTGTCCTGTTTGGAAGACTATTTTGATCTCTTTGTTTACCTGTGCTGAGATAAGATCCCAATATCTTGTGAAAAAATGCCCTGTCATGCCATCTGGCCTCGGGGCACTGTCTTGTTTGATGCTAAAGACTGCAAGTTTAATCTCCTCCTCCGTTATCTCTGCCATGAGTTGGTTATTCATATCTATTGTGACTTTGGGTGCAGTTTGTGTGATAAAATCTCTCACATTGTGATGGTGGTGTGAAGTAAACAGATCTTTAAAATATGCTGCCGCAATATTTCCTTTGGATCCCTCCAGGTAATGTTTTCTTCCATTGTCATCCTATAGATATGTAATGAAGTTGTTTTTCCTCTGTCTATTCACACTGTTATGGAAAAAACTTGTGTTGGTGTCACCTTCCTTTAACCATTTTTCTTTAGATTTTTGTCTCCAATAATCTTGCTCTGCCTGTGCTTGTTCCACAAGTTCTGATTTAAGTTGATTGATTAATGCGATGTTTGGACATCTTTGTGTTAGTTCTCTCTGTAGCCTGTTCTGAATGGTGTCCATATTCCTTGCTGAATTAGTTTTTTTGTGCTTCTTCCAAAGTCTGATGTTTTGCCTTAGTACTCTGAATCTGTTAATTGACTCCATAGTCGGATTTCCTTTCCAACATCGTGTTAACAGTTCATTAAAGTCTCTGTATTTTGTCCATCTTTTGTCAAAGAAGAACCTTTTGGAAAAAATGTAGTTCTCGGCTGCAAAAGTTATAAGTATGGGTCTGTGATCAGAGCCTTTGAAGTCCATGTACGTGGATGATGCTTGTGGAAATAGGCATGTTAATCCTGAGTTGCTGAAGGCTTTATCCAATCTGGTTTGAATCCATTAGTTGTTCATGTGACCTGCCCATGAGTAGTATGGTCCATTACTGTGAGGTTCTTCCATATCACATTCTGTGATGAGAGTTTTAAATGATTGCATTGCCCATGATGGTTTCTGGGGACCTCCTAGTTTTTCTTTGTTTGATCTTATTTCGTTAAAATCTCCAAGGAGCATCCATTCTGAGCTTCTATTTTGGTTGATACTGCTTAATTAATTCCAAACCTGCTTCCTCATATGTGGTTTTGGGTGGCCATAGACAAAAGATACATGTATATAGTGTTTCGCGATTCTGAGGTGAGTATCTATAATATTTTGGTTACTATTTAGGATGGTTAGGTCTGTTTTATTTTTCCACATTAGAGCTAACCCTCCACTTAGTCCTATTGGCTCTATGGTGTGAAGATTTTGATAGCCAAGCCAGTCTTTAACCTGAGATACATACTGTAGGGTATTTTTTGTTTCCATTAAGAAGAGGTAGTCTGGAAATAAGGCTTTCCTTATTTCCTTTAGCCTTTGAACTGTCAAGGTACTCTTCAAACCTTGGCAGTTCCAGCTGATAATACTCATGATGAAACGGGTGGCTTAAGGAAAGCCACCATACCAGTGTTAGTTTGTTCTGAGTATTGTTGAGAGGGCTGTGCTGTACCTTCTGTGATTTTACACTTCTTTCTGTAGTCTCTTGCCACCATAGTATTTCCATCTACCCTTGGTCCTTCTTTGAATTCATCATGCATTGGACCAACTGAGGTAGTTAGTTTTTGTGTTCTTTTATGTTGGCTTTTGTATTTTATGAGTGGAATGTGTACATCTGTTTGATCATTGTAGCTTGCAGATTGGGTGTTGAGTCCTATTGTCTCCATACTTTCATAGGAGTTCTTCTGGTCATCTTGAGGTTAGTTAGAATTAGCTTTATCACTGATGGACTCTGTTACAGATATTTGGCCCATGGTTTCTTGCATTGGTGTTTCCTGGGTTATGTTAAATATGTTGACCTTTTCTCCGGATTATTATTGGTTTTAGATGTTGTATCCGCTTCCCCTGTATCCATTTTTTTCCCCGATGATTGGCCCATAGTTTCTTGATCATGTTTGAACACATTTTCGTTTTGATGTTGTGCAGATGTATGGGGATCTGTTAGATTGCATTCAGGCGATTGTGGAGGTGAGGGACTAGCTAGCCAATGGCAGTGTCTCTTTTCATGAGTGATTCTACAGCAAAAGTGGCATAATTTTTTTATCTTTTCAAATTCAAAATCAACCTTGATCATCTTTCCATCAGGGAGTCTGTATGTTCTTTGTGGTTTTAGTGGGCTATTCAGATCATACTTAATTTTAACTCTGGTATATGCATGCAATGAAGTTCTGTTTTCGTCATAGTCCACCTCTATCACATCACCATATGTGCTAGCAATAGTTTTGAACAGGTCTGTTGTGCGATGTTGTATAGGAATATTAGACATGCGGATCCAAATCGGGACCATGGTAATAATTTCCTCTTCTATCATGTCCTGTTTGGATTTGACTACTACTCCCCAGTCTTCAAAGGTCCAGATTCCAAATCTCGTGACCGCATTTAGCGCTTCTTCTGATGGAAATCTAAACTGAAATTGATCTCGAGAGAGCACCGTTCCAATCACCTTAGCATATGTTCTCCAAATGCGTGGTAAGGTGATCATGGCTTTAGCCATGTTTTTTTTTTGGGGTTAAACAATCTGCCGATTAGGATATGTCTCTGTTCTTGCATGTTAGTGTAATTACCAGATCGTGGCAAATCCACTGGTTCTTCTTCAAGGTTCAGAGAATCGAAAACATCTTGTAATGTTGTCTCCATTATAAAAAGATTTGACAGAATAGGTATTTAATGATTCTTTTGAATATCGAGATGATCTTGTTGAGCAAGGACTTGTTTAGAGCTGTTGCATGTAGCCGATCCTACATAATCCATAAGTATAAAAGACTCTTCCATGAAAGTCGGTGGTTGTTGCAGGGCGTTTCAGCATCTTGTTAGTCTTTTGTTTGATAATTGGAGTTTGATTCTTGCAAGGACACTGATCTTTACTAGCGATTGTGGTCGGCTTTTGTATGGAAAACAATCAAGCAATTTAACTGACAGCAATTCAGGCTTCAGTGGGTTTACTCTTCTTCTCTATCTTAGAGACAAGTGCAATTTAGTGTTTATAATGAAAGTTTAATTTTTTATCAATAACATTTATATTCATTATCGAGTGAGATGAATAATTAAAGAAAATTTTCCGTTAATATAATTTTTTTGGTAGGTATTCGTTGCTCCCAATGTGGTTAATTTGTAGAATTCGCTTGATGGAGAAAAATAAGATTATTTAAATTGGAAGATATTTCCACTTGTTTAACCTCAAAATTAGATATTTAAGACAAGACAGTAAGTAATCAAATATGTGTACATATGTGCGCTCAAAACGCGCTTGCAATTACGTGTACGTGTGTTTACATATGGATGCGTAATTTTTCATTATATAATCACGTTCTAAACTATTAATACAGTAAGAACTTTTTTGATTATTAAATTCGTAAAAGTTAAATGTGATGATTATCCAGTCTTAATATGTGGTTTTCCAGGTTAGAATGGTTAAGCTGTAGCCTGATAAGATGACACGTACCACAATTATTTAGGAACACTGAGATCTTGATAGAAATTTTTTATTTCTGAATATTTTATTTTATCTGGATCAAATGGTTATTAGAGTTATTACTCTGATTATTTTGGTTAGATTAGTTTTATATAATCATTGGTTTATTCTGGTTTAATATAACTTGTATATAAGACCTATTGTGCTCACTTTTCTGGTTTATGTGAATCGAATATCTTCATTCTCTTCAACTTTTACTCTTGAGCTAAGCTCTTTCTTGTTACAATGGTGATTGATTCACAAACTGCAACATGGTATCAGAGCAAATAATATCTTCCGCTATTTGCTTTTGAAGTTTCGTCTTCTTCCTTTTTCTTTTCACTGAGAAATCTTTGTTTCCTGATCTTTTTGATTTTTTGTTTTCTTCTCCGATTCGTTCTTGAATCTTTGAATTTTTTGTTCTGTATATGGCGATTGAGTCAAATATTTCTTCTGATCAAGCTAATTCTCGAGCTAATGCATCTCGTCAATCAATGGATTTGTATGAAAATTCTTATTACTTACACAGTAATGACCACACCGGACTAATTCTCGTCTCCGATCGTCTCACCGGTGGCGCTGATTTTCATTCTTGGAGAAGGTCAGTTTGTCTTGCTTTGAATGTTAGAAACAAGTTAGGATTTGTCAACGGAACCATTCCTAAACCTCCCGATGATGATATAAATGCCGGATCTTGGTCTCGTTGCAACAATATGGTTGCTACCTGGTTACTTAATTCTGTTTCGAAGAACATTAGTGCTAGTCTTCTATACATGTCGACTGCAAAAGCAATCTGGAACAGTTTAATGAATCAATTTAAGCAAGACGATCTTGCAAGAATCTTTGAAATTGAACAACGATTGTGTACTGTTGTTCAGGGAGCTAATGATGTCAGTTCTTATTATACTGAGCTTGTGACTTTGTGAGAAACATATAAGAATTTTGTGGAATTGCCTATATGCACTGGTGGAAAGTGTGAATATGCTGCTGCTAATTGGAAAAAGATGTTAAATAGAAGTCGGGTAATGAAGTTTCTGATGGGTTTGAATGAGTCTTATGAAGCTACAAAACGGCAAGTGTTGATGTTGAAACCTTTGTCAGACATAGAAGAAATCTTTAACATTGTTTGTCAAGATGAAAGATAAAGGATCATCAAATCTGTCACTCCAGTCAATAGCGTTGCTTTTCAAGCGTCATATATTCCTCCGGATGAAGAACACTTTGGTGCTTATGCAAATGGTTATAAGCCTAAGTCTCGTCCAGTTTGTACACATTGTGGAATGACAGGTCATGTAGTTACTAAGTGTTACAAATTACACGGCTATCCACTTGGTCATCCTGGAGCAAAGAATCAAACCACATCTTCGGTTAATCAGAAACCAAATGTGCAGAAAAATAACAGCACATCTCAATGGAAGCAGCCTTATAATAAAGATAATATTATGGCTAATGTGATGACACAGATCTCGTCTAGTCAACAAGCTTCCTCTTCTGGTAATAATATGTTGGATCTTAGTTCATTTTCCACTGAACAAGTGCAGCAGCTCATCTCTCAGCTCACTTGTCAAGTTCAATCTACAACTAATCAATCTCAGAATCTAGTGTCATCAATCACTGCTAATGGCTTAATGTCTTGTAAGTCCTCTACAGGTATCATATCATGCTTATCTACAAATCTTTGCCTAGAAAACAATAAATTGACCTATCACCATTACTGCTTATCTTCCTTAAATGATCATATACTGCATGATGCTCTGATTGTTGATAATAGAGTGACTAGCCATGTCTGCTCAGATCTTAATCAATTTGTAGATTACAAATCAGTTGATTCTTTGTCAATTTCATTACCTACTCGTGCTAGAGTTCCAATCACTCATGTTGGCACAATGCATTTATCAGCAAATCTCATTCTTTATGATGTCCTGCATATTCCTTCTTTTAAGTTCAGTTTGATTAATGTTAATGGTATTGTTACAACTAGCTTATGTTCTGCTCACTTTTTTCCTGATTCTTGTATAATTCAGGACCTGTCTCGGGGCTTGATTATTGGGAAGTGTAGAGTTTTTCATAATCTTTATGTCTTCACTACGTCCGATCTATCTGCTCCTGCTGGTTTGCTGGATTTATGTGCTTTTGTGGCTGTAGATGAGGACCTTTGGCATCAACACCTTGGACATCCGTCTCCAGCAAAGTTACATTCTCTGTTTACTCATCTTTTTTTGTCCAAGAAGTCTTCTAGTGCTTTGCCTTGCTCTGTTTGTCCTCTAGCTAAACAGAAGCGTTTACCTTTTGTTTCAAATAATAGTTTGGCAGACAATCCATTTGATTTAGTGCATCTTGATGTTTGGGGCCCTTTTGCTCATGAAACTGTTGAAGGTTTTCGTTATTTTCTTACAATTGTAGATGATTCCACTCGTGTAACATGAATTTACCTCATGCATAATAAAAGTTCTGTTCAGACTTTATTTCCTTCTTTTCTGGAACTTCTTGCAACTCAGTATTCATCTAAAGTGAAAGCTATTCGGTCTGATAATGCTCTTGAACTGAACTTTGCTGATCTGGTTAATAAAATAGGCATGTTGCACTATTTTTCTTTTGTTTAAATTCCTCAACAGAATTTGGTTGTTGAGCGTAAACACCAACATTTTAAGCCTTATTTTTTCGATCTAATGTTCCTATTGCTTATTGTGGTGATTGTGTGCAAACTGCTGTGTTCTTAATAAATAGAACTTCTTCACCGTTGCTTAATAACCGATCTCCTTATGAGGTTTTGATGAACAAATTACCTGATTATAGTTCTCTTATGGTTTTTGGTTGTCTTTGCTATGCTTCAACATTGCCTAGTACTAGAAATAAATTTACTCCAAGGGCTAGAGCTTCTGTTTTTATAGGTTATTCAATAGGTTATAAGGGATACAAAGCTTTAGATATAGAGAATCATATTGTTTCTATCTCTCGTAATGTTTTTCATGAGAACATTTTTCCATTTCAAGATGTTGTTCATCCCGAGATATCAACTGATTTGTTTTCTCTTCCCATATTACCTTTGTTTGTTCCTGATAATTATGTTGATATTGAATCGTCTTTGCATTCTTCTATTGTTCCATCTAATATTGCTTCATCTTCTCATGTTGAAATTACATCTTCATCGCATAATAATCAAAACATTGTGCCATCAATCCCTTTGAACTCTAACACTACAGAAAACTCATCTTCTGTTAATGAATCAACTAATTTTGAGACTGCAAATGGAATAAGACCGAGAAGGCAAGTGAAAGCTCCTAATTACCTTTCTGAGTATTATTGCTACCTCTCCCAAAAGGTACCCAATCTCAAATCTTTCTCTGTTCTCTATCCTATATCCTCTTATATCAACTATGATAAACTCTCCCCTTCTTATAAATCCTTTATTCTTTCTATCACCACTGATATGATACCCAAAACTTTTACACAAGTCATTAAGTCAGACTTACTTCAGTTAAAATGATGTTTGGTTTGGCTGCAAGATTTGGTTGGAGCTTCACACAAATGGATGTGTCTAATGCTTTTCTTCATGGGGATCTCCATGAAGAGATTTATATGTCTTTGCCATTAGGCTATACTTCACCACCAGGTATTGTTTTACCTGTAAATCCGGTTTGTAAACTTCATAAATCTTTATATGGATTAAAGCAGGCATCAAGAAAATGGTACGAACGCTTATCTTCTGTTCTTTTTAAAGAAAATTTTGTTCAGTCAGAAGCATATCACACCTTATTTGTCAGAATTGATGGTACTTTAATTGTTGCAGTTTTGATATACGTTGATGATATAGCTATAGCAAGCAACAATGATAGTGCAGTTAAAGAGCTAAAAGACTTACTTCATAAGGAGTTCAAGATAAAGGATTTATGACCTCTGAGATAATTTCTTGGTTTAGAAATAGCGAGATCTTCTGCAGGCATTTCTGTTTGTTAACACAAATATACATTGGATCTTTTAGAAGAAATTGGTCTTCTTGCCTACAAACCAAGCACTGTTCCTATGGATCCAAAGCTGCAACTTAGCTTATCATCCGGTACTGTTCTTTCTAATCCTACTCCATATCAAACTCATTGGCAAGTTCTTGTACTTGACAATAACAAAACATGATATCACTTTTGTTGTTCATAAGTTGAGTCAATTTCTTCAAAAGCCTACAGATATACATCTAACAGCTGCTCACAAGATAGTTTGATATTTGAAATTGAATCCAGGTCAAGGTTTATTCTATTCTGCATCTTCTGAAGAGTGTTTTAATGCATATGCTGATGCTGATTAGGCGACATGTCCTAACACTAGACGCTCTATCTCCGGGTACTGTGTTTATCTGGGTGATTCCTTAATTACGTGGAAGTGTAAAAAGCAGGATGTTGTATCTCAAAGTAGCACTGAAGCTGAATATAGATCTATGGCAGATGCAACTCGAGAACTGTTATGGCTTCATCAACTTATCACAAACTTTGGTGGTTCAACTACAGTTCCAGCTAAGCTTTTCTGTGATAACAAATCTGCATTACACATAGCATATTATCCTGTGTTTCACGAAAGAACGAAATACATAGAGGTCGATTGCCACATTGTAAGGAATCAGCTGAAGAAAGGATTCCTTAACACCTTTCACGTTGGATCTCTTGATCAACATGCTGATATTTTGACAAATCCATTGGCTTCTTCATAGTTTCATTCTATATTGTCCAAAATATCAGTTTCAAGTATTTACCATTCTGGATTAAAGACTTGAGGGGGTGTATTAGAGTTATTACTCTAATTATTTCGGTTAGATTAGTCTTACATAATCATGGTTTAATCTGGTTTAGTATAACTTGTATATAAGACCAATTGTACTCACTTTTCTGGTTTATGTGAATCGAATATCTTCATTCTCTTCAACTTTTACTCTTGAGCTGAGCTCTTTCTTGTTATAATGGTGATCTATTCACAAACTGCAATAATGGTTATAGTAGAATCCAAAAATTAGTATACATTTGGCGGTCTTGATATAATTATAATATGTGAATTGAATTTTCCAAAACTTTATATTAGAGCAAGTCAGTGATATATCCGACCGTCGACAAAAATATTGTATGCATTGAACTTTTTATGTTCAATATGTAAAATAGTGCTTTCAGATACATATAACATTTTACCAAAAAATAAGTGGCCCAGTTGGTTTACCCCTGATTTAGCTAGGTATGAGGTGGTGGGTTCAAATCACATCCTACTCCATTTGAAGAATTTATGCTATAGATCGGGCTTTGTTGTCGATCCAATGGTTACTTATTGACAAAAAAAATACATATAACGTCTCTGAGCCGCTTATGAATTTGATTTGGTGACTCCGTGTATTGAACAAATTAATATCTCATTCCATATCTAATTTTGTACTTGAAGGATATGCATTACTAGACCTAAAATCAAAAATATAACCTTGTGGAACAAAATAGAGAAGTTAAGTAAAACAAAAACTAGAAAAAAGAACAAAAACCCAAAAAATACAAACTTGATAACACAAAGTTTTAACCCTATTGTCCTACTGAAAGTGTACAACAAATCACAGTAGTATTCTGGGGATCGAATCAACGAATACTATGTGGTTACACTATCAATCTTAAAACCAAATTCAAGTTGTGTTTATTACAACTAAACAAATCAGAAAACAAGGGACATAAATTCAACGATAAATATCAAGTTTAGGAAATTCATCAGGAAATTAAGTACCTAAGTCAAGGAGCTATTCAGGGCAATATTAATACCAATTCTTGACTCAAACATAACTTATCAGCAATTCCACTGTCGTGACGTCGATCACTATATCTAGCCATCTAGAATCTTAAACTGTCCTTTGGTCCTAGAGATATAAATACGCATTATTATTTGAGTCTGATAAGTCCACCACTAGCGGCCCTGACCTAAACCGGGTAAAGCACCTGCTTTAGATGCCAAAATAGTATAAGAATTAAAAGGGCATCAAAATCTCATAAATCTATTGTAGTCTAGCGGTTAGTTCTTCCATTTGTATTTAAGGTCTCAAGTTTGAGCCTTTAAATGTCTGTTTTGTTTTTATGTTTATATTATATGGGCTTGAAATTTGGGCTTTGCTTTAGGCAGAAATTTTTATTGGGCTGGCCCTGGGTCCACAATTAGCCTTAACATTAGCTTTCGTTGGTTAAGGAATAATTGCTCATCTACGTTCTTTCAGGCATCTAACAAGCACTTATGATGAGTTAAACAACCTATGATCATAAGCTAGTTAGCTACTCTAACCTAAGCATTAAGAACATTTATAGATGGAGAACACATAAAGATTAAACCCTATTTGTCAATAATCCATTAATTCCCTAAAACCTTGAAAACCCTAAACTTGATTGAGAAACTACTCGCACATAATTGAAGAAATCAAATCAACATATATGAAAGAAAACATAATTGAATTGCATAAGTAAATAATAGGGTTTAGAATTCTTCTCCCAAAAGATTTAGTCTTCTCCTCGGTGTACAAGAATAAGAACAAATTTAATTTCCCGGTAATCTTCCCCAAAACCGAGTACGAACATAAGTATCTATACTAAAACATGTTTTGTACAAAATAAGGAAAAAACATGTTTTCTAGCCGAGGTGTGTGGATTGGTCGATCCGCTAGACAACGTTCGATCAAGATGTCTGCAGGTTGATCATCAGGTTAGGCACATATCACATAGAAGAGGTGGAACAGTCGATCATGAGATGCAAAAGTTGATCTTTAGGCCGAGTGCATATCCAGGTAACAGGTGGATTGATCGATTAAGTGGGAGCTAGTCGATCTTCAACTTGTGCGCAACTTCTGATACTGTAAGGGATCGATCGATCCAGAGGTGGATCGACTGATATTGGTGTCTAGAAATGCCATAATTGCTTCAGTTCGCTCCAATTAATACTTTTAGCACTTAATCTTGTTTTAACCTATTTTGTACATGCAAAGACTCTAAAATACCAACAAAGACTCTAAAAACATGAATAAGTGAGTCAAAATCCGATAAAAATGAGATACACCAAAACTGCACATAACTAGGCCAATGAAAACAGAAACAAAAAAGAAAGATGAAATCTCATATGAAAAAAATATCTTACAAATAAATAACTAAAAATTTGATTTGGAAAAAATGTATTTCACTATCTTCAAGAAATGAAATATTTTTAGTAATATATAAAGTTCGTTGTATGCTTTATTCATTAGGTTTTGAGTTAGAAACTTATATTATATGATGTAATATCAAAATTTAAACCGATATTTTCCTAAAAGTATTTTTCATCTTTGTTATGTATAACTATGAGATAATGAATTTGAGAAGCTTAATCTATATCCTAAAAAATATGTTATAATATTTCATATCAGAAATATGAAATATTTTTAATAATATATAAAGTTTGTAGATCATTGCTTTTGAATTAAAAATTTATAATTATTTGATAAAATCACAATTATATATATAGAAATGATGTTAACGCGTAAAGAAGTAGATGACCTAGTTAGCTTGTCCGTGATCTAGCTTGATACCACATGATGAATTTAAATTTCAATTTTAGTTAGAAAATTTGGCTATAGATATAATCTTGTCGCGATCTAATTATTATTATTGAAAAAATGATGTTAACGCCACACCATATGACTCTGTACCAATCATGTTGATCTAACGTAACTAGAGTGTTAAAAAAATTATGACACGAGAAATCAACTTACATTTTTATGTAAAAATCATTATGATTACATTTTAGTGACATGCCACTTGTTGTAATAGTTTGCTTTGTCTCCTCGTAGTCAAAAGGTATATTTTACATACTAATTTTTTTAAAGTTTAGAGCATACATACCAAAAAAAAAAAAATCTCCAAATAGAAAAAACTGAGAAAATTTTTTGAAACTACGTTTTCTCTCAAGTCCAGTTATTGAGGCACTCTTTTCCTCCTTTCTCATTATCGTTGGTGGTGTTTTTGACCGCTGGCAACTACCTTTTTTTCCTTTATTTGAGTTGCAGTTCATTACTTTTCGCCGTCCTCTTTATGTTTTTGTTACTATTCCTTGATTCTAGTGGTAAACTCGAGATTTACCTCGGTGAATTTAAATCTGGAATGACGAAACCACCACCTCTCCCCCGAAATTGTCCAACAAAATGGAGAAAGCCACCAATGTTCGTATTCAACGCTTCTCTGTCTAGATTTTCAGGTCCGCCGACCTACTGATTTTCTTAAAAACCTCTATAGCCAGCTTGATCTACCCCGGAGTTTCGAGGTAAACACTCTTACTTTTTGTCGTCAAGTCTATGACGATATTTGTCTTTTATACGGTCCCTTTTGCCTAGATTTTGTCTCTAGAGTCCAAGTTCTATCAAGTTTAATCAGGTTTTAGCCTCAGATCGAGGTTTGATAATCGTCTCTTTTTGCCATCCAAAGCTTTGCAGACCTGTTAAACATTTTTCAAACTTGGATTTAGTCGATTTGAAGTTGGTGAGGAGTCTTTTTGTTGTGGAAGCCACCAGAAGTAGGAAATCAAAAGTCTCTTCTTGAGAATCTTCAATATAGTTGTATCGGAATTCTTTTGGATCCGGCGAGTTTTGCCCCAGCGGTGGTGTCCCCTCTGGCAAAACCCTAGAATTTGGTTACCTAGGGTTTGGGCCATGCACCTCTTTTTCTATTTTGTTTGAATTTGGGTCTATTAGATCCAATTTCTCCACCTTTTCTCCATGAATCGGAGAATTCTAGCAAGCTCATTTGGCCTCTATATTTATTTTTCAAGTTTTTTACTTTAGCCCATTGAGACCTTTGTATTTCAGATTTAGATTGTAAACCCTATTTTTTTTGGGCGAAAACAGGGGCATAGCCCCACGATTGTAAACCCTATTATTAAATGAAATACATTTTCGACCCCAAAAAAATACATACCAAAGATATTTAAAAGAAAAACTAAATTATTTATACAATATGTGAGAATATCACACATAGAAAGTTTAGATGAGATTTAAGTGATATAAAAAAAAATACACGTATCTCCACTAGTTATTAATTGATTTTAAGGTTGAAGTCCATAATGCTACACGATATCAGAGTCTGAACAGACAGTGACCCATCTAAATTGATCCGGCCCATCAAAAAAATCCGATTAATTTGGCATGAAATTGATCCTCTGATGGACTATTATCAAAACTTATGATTAAAAAGACCATTGTTTTGATAGGAGTTTGAAAAAATCTCATATCGAAAGTTTAGATGGGACTTAAATAATATATAAAAGATATGAACATATCTATTTAAATATTACACATATAAAAGGTCGTTAAACGTCATATAAAACAGTAACTTTTTATATTAGCGGTATTATTATTAGCTGTTAAAACACTAATTTAACATTTTTAAACACTATAACATTTTTAAACACTATAACATTTTTAAACGTCATGTTATTTTTTATTACATAACATGACATTTTGCTTTAGACAACAATGATCAAATTTTGGGATGTTAAGTAAGATCTCTTGATATATATGTATTTATTCGTGATCATAACTAAATGTCGCCTATATTTATCAAAAGTAAATTCCAAGACAAAGTAATCAATCCTAACAAAATATGTCAACAAATAGTTCATTCTGTATTTTACTGTTTAATAGCAACGAAGTTAATCACATTTTTTTATCAATAATTGGATCGACAAAGTTTGATTTATACCCTAAAACTCACTTACAAAATTTCTTTTTTAAACTATGATGAAACATCTTAACAATTAGACCGAGAGTAATTCGGCAAATTAATTAGAATTACGTTCACAACTTTATAAATTAAGCATAAATTTACAAGAATTTTATTTGTTTTGAACAGACAAATAGTCGTTGGACAAAAAAAATACAAATAGTCTCTTTTCACTCATTTTCCCGAAAAGGATATATTGTTATAAAATAAAAAGGATCTTGATGGGTGTAAATACATGCACAATACTAAAAACTGGACCAATCAGAAGACACCACGAATACATATATTTTATAAGCTATAAGCAAAGATTTGCTAATAAAAAATAAAAAGAGTGAGTCATTAAGGAGTGGAAAATATCTCAGGATATGCTTTTAGCTCAAACATGTCAAAACTATCTAGATGCCAATACAAAGTGCAAATTTAAAAAACAATTATATTTCAAATAGTAAAGGAGAAAATTAAAATAATAATAAAATGTACAAAAGAGGAAGGAATCCATCAATCAAAGTTCAGAAATAGCAATATAATACAAATTGTTTTGCTTCCTTGTCTCTCTCTCTCTCTTCTTCTCCATATATACTTCATCTTCACACCTCTTTAACCCCATAGACTCAATCTCTGATCTCTCTCTGTGCAAATCTTTCATTTTCTAATCCAATTTTCACATTTTCCACTATTAGCATACTCAAATTCATTTGAATTAAACCCACTTCATAAGATCTAAACTTTGCTTTCTTCAATTTGAGAGCCATGGATCTTTCATATAGATTCATTAAAGAGGAGTTTCCTACAGGATTCAGTGATTCTCAATCACCTCCATCTTCTTCTTCCTCTTACCTTTATTCATCTTCCATGTCTCAAACAACATTCAGCTATCCACAACCAATTGAAGGTCTTCATGAATCAGGGCCACCTCCATTTCTGACCAAGACTTATGATTTGGTTGAAGATTCTAAAACCAATCATGTCGTGTCTTGGAGCAAATCTAATAATAGCTTCATCGTCTGGGATCCTCAAGCCTTTTCAGTCACTCTCTTACCAAGATTCTTCAAGCACAACAACTTCTCCAGCTTTGTTCGCCAGCTCAATACTTATGTAAGTTCTAATTAATCTCTATATGTGTACCTATATATATATATATATGTGTGTGTGTGTTTGTGTGTGTGTGATTCTATGAATCAGACAAATCTGAGGAGATCTACTAACTCAACCATCAAATCGTGACTGCAACTATTTGGTCAAAGACCTACTAACTCAACCATTCATTTTCACACCGAGCTTTAACAATATAAATTTGTTACATTGAGTACTTGAGAGTTGGCTTTTGATTGGTGTCTTTTTGATATCATTAGAGTGGTTATAATAAGTCTAATTTCGAAGAATTCGTGGTTGTATGTATATAAATGCAAGTGGGGATCACAGTTCTCCGAAAAATCTCGAGACTTATAATATTTTACAGCCCACTTGTGGGTCTTTTTGTTTCTAGAGATTTCTTGAGCCAGAGATTATAACATATATTCTACATTAATTGTTAGAAATTTCTAAGGAAAAAATCTCTAAAACATTGATTGATATGATGATATGCAACTAAGTTATTTATCTCTATATATAACTATGTGGAAACTCCATCATCTTTAGTTGCATAAAATACACAAGATAGAATGTGATGGTTATGTTGCTGAAGTTATGTGTTGGCTTTTGTGGTATTATATAAAAGTTTTTTAGTTAAGACAAGTTTGAAGTTAAATCTAATCATAAAATTATGTAAATAGGGTTTCAGAAAGGTAAACCCGGATCGATGGGAGTTTGCAAATGAAGGGTTTCTTAGAGGGCATAAGCATCTGCTCAAGAACATAAGGAGACGAAAGACAAGTAACAATAATAATCAAGGACAAGAACCTCAAAGTTCTCAACAACAATCTCTAGACAATTGTTGCATAGAAGTCGGTAGGTATGGCCTAGATGGAGAGATGGACAGTCTAAGGCGAGACAGACAAGTGCTGATGGTGGAGCTAGTGAAATTGAGACAACAACAACAAAGCACCAAAGTGTATCTCTCATTGATTGAAGAGAAACTCAAGAAGACTGAATCGAAACAACAACAAATGATGAGTTTCCTCGCCCGGGCGATGCAGAATCCGGATTTTGTTCAGCAGCTCGTGGAGCAGAAGGAGAAGAGGAAAGAGATAGAAGAGGCGATCAGCAAGAAGAGACAAAGACCGATCGATCAAGGGACAAGAAATGTGGAAGATTATAATGATGAAAGTTGTTATAGGAACAATGCTGCAGCCTCAGCCTCGGCGCAAGAAATGTATGGAAAAATGTCTGAATTCGAGATGTCTGAGCTAGACAAACTTGCTATGCACATTCAAGGACTTGGAGATCACTGCATCACTAGGGAAGAAGTCTTGTATGTTGAAGAAGGAAATGAAAAGGAAGCAGAAGAAGAACAACAAGGGTACCAAGAGAAGAACAAAGAGATTTATGGTGAGGGTTTTTGGGAAGATTTATTAAGTGAAGGTCAAAATTTTGATTTTGAAGGAAATCAAGAAAATGTTGATGTCTTAATTGAGCAACTTGGTTATTTGGGTTCTAGTTCACACACTGATTAAGTGAGCCATGGACTAACTCATTGAATTTGGGGGGAGAGGGGGGGGTTTAAATCATTCTTGTTTCTATTGATTCTTTTTTGTTTGGAAATAAAGTTGTTTTTCCTTATAATTAACTAAGTAATCCTTAGCCAAGAAACAGGTGGCTCAGTTGGCTTGCCCCTGATTTAACTAGGCATGAGGTGGTGGGTTCAAATCCCACCCTGCTCCATTTGGAGAACTTAGGCTATGGATCGAGCCTTATCTGAAAAATGTATTTGATCAAATGGTTAAATATTTATATATAAAATTATTCCATTAAAATTAGATTCACATAATCGCATAGCTCTATGTGTTATAAGTTAATGTTTCCGATATTGATGGAAATTTTCCTATCTAATTATTATAATTAGATAAAGAAGTCAGTAATTAAAAACCTTCTACTACGCAATGTAGTAAACTCTAGACTCTATAATCAACAAAATTATACAAATCATAATCCTTCACATGTTTTGTTAGACAGTATGCCACTATATAAGGTATACTGAGAAGCTATTTAACTATGTTTTATAAAAATCACTAAAAACTATAATCATTCAATATATAAAAATGCATATGCTGTGAAATATTACCAATACATACATATAGTTCTGGACTAGTAACATTATGAAGTTTTTGCTTAGTTTTATTTATTATATATAGTTTGAACGTTTAATAAATATTATGTGTTATAATAATTGGTTGAAACTATTATTGTCGAGTGTCATAATCATTTTTGAATGTCTGTAAGGAGTAGACGATGAAATAATTATTTTACTTTTCTATTTTTCTATGCAAAGTTAGAAGTTATAATATTTTGTATGCTATGTATATATATAATTAACAAATTACAAGTTAGAAATTCAGATCGTCCAATTCAATTAGTGGACAAAGCAAATCTACGATAATCAAAATATATTAGATTATTTTCTTAAGTAATGAACCTAAGTCTTTTAATTTTTCAGAAAAAACTTGTGGGCGTAAATTTATTTAGAAAATCAAACTCAAAAAATGGTTAAATAAGTATTGATTCAGAATTTCTTATCCACTTATTAACTCACTCACTCAACTTGTTAACAATACAATAAAATAGAGATGAAACACGCACGGTTCGAGCCGTGTTTTTTCAAACATGTCTTCTCTTTTATCGAGTGAAAATATAAACACGGCTTTAGCTTTAGATTCAACATTTCTCATTTCCATATAATTGGCTTTACATTTCACTTTCATACTTAGTGGGATCTCACAAGCACCTTCTAGGTTTCACACTTGGTAGTTTATCTTTCACAAGTAATTATACTCTATCCCTTTAACCAAATTAAAAAAAAAAAAAAACAAATTATATTGTACTTAATCATGTTGCGGAAAGGGCAAGCTATCAGCTGGCTTTTGATCTTCTCATAATAATCACTGTGAATATTTCCCAAAATAGAAAACCCAATCTGCTTGGTTCTTTTTATATAAGTGATCATCAAAACCATAATAGAATAAACTACATAACTATACCTTATAAAAAAACTACATGATTATAACGGAAAATATATAGATTATAAAATGTAATACAATAAAGGATAATTATTTATGGTTTTAGAAATAAGCCTTCCAAAACAATTTTTTTTTATCTTACTAACCCTACAGCTAAGCAAAAGAAAATGAGATAGTGAACAGTATATGATATTAAATCAGTAAAAAAAGATTAATATAATTGAAAAGAATAAAATCTAGAGACAAACACAAGATCACAAATCTAATTGTAGAAATCGTTAATTTTTAAATATAAAAAAAAAAAGCAGAAAGAAGGGTGGAGATCGGGGGACGAAACATGATTATTTAAGAAATGAGAAAAAAAGGCAAAAAGCAGACGACATTGGTAAGTGGGAGTCACGTAAATTCTGTCTGTAGAAATTAAGATAGCCAAGGCACGTGCTTTCCTGTCTTTTTGTTTATACCGAGTCACTTCCTTCTATCTCGTGCTCCTTCAATACTACATAACGTAATCTACAGGTTTTTTGCCCAATACTTAGATTCATACACATCTTTTGATTGTTTCTAAATTCTGCTGAACATCAAATTCTTTATGATCTCACGTAAAACACGTATAAGTAATCAAAGTTTGTAAGTCATACAAAAGAGAGCAATCCATTAGTCTCCTATATACTTTTAATTTTTTCAAGTGACTCTTTAATGGAAGCCATTGGCCCAATTGATTGTAATATGGCCCATCTATTTTACTTTATTACACTCAGGCTGGCTCGTTCTCTCGGGTGGGTAAACAAGAATTCGTATATATGTAAGAAAATATAATCTTCTTTAGACCTGTATAAATAAATATTAATTCGTCTCTTCTGTTTCCAAACATTTGGTCCATGTTCTCTTCATGGAGAATAAGAATTGCCAAACTCAGCATCATGATATTAAGATTCATTCAGTTTGAAGAATAGACAAACTGATACATATACGACTTTTTTCTTGTATTTGTATGTTTTTGTTTGTATGCTCTTGCTTACTCATAAAATTCATCTATTTATTCGATGAAAATAAAATTCTTCTTTCCAAATTTTCTGTTGTATTATTACTAACGCTCAGCGTAAATTCATAAACATTTTTCCACTCCTTTCGTCGGCAAATGATACATTTCTCAGTATTAAATTAGTATTAAATGCAAGCTTTGATTGTTGGTGAAATAGTGTTTTAGGTTTGCAATAATGGTGACAAGCCTTTAATTAATGTGATTAGCCCTGTCACGTTGTGTGGTGGTCATAATATCTGAAATACTTAAATGCGAATATTACAATGAATACCAATAATTTAGAAATGTAATTTTAACCCAAAGTTCATATTATACATAATCACACAATAAGCCTAAACACAAATTACTTTACACAGTAAATTACTGGGGGCAAAATCGTAATTAAAAGTCATCCCCAAAACATGAATACTCTTTGGTTCCTTAGACAAGAGTTCCACCTTTGACGAACTCGGTGAAAGCCAACGCGACCAAACCGAGCATAGCAAAACGCCCGTTCCAAAGCTCAGCGTTTGACGTCATAAAACCGTCGGACTTTGACTCAACGGTTACGCCCTTGAAAAGCGGCACAAGCGAAGCGAGTGTCAAGATCGCGGTCGTACCGAGGAACCATGAAACACCACCGTCGGAGATCTGAGCAAATACATTTTCACCCTTTGATAGTTCAACAGCTAAAGCCGCAACGAATCCAACCATCGCTAAACGTCCATTGATCCTCTCTGGTGCCGGACCACTAAACGCAAGCAAGTCACTAAACTTGGTGCTCACCTTAGGTTTAGTGGGAGGAGGAGGAGGAGATGGAGATGGTGACTTAGGCAAAGGCTTAGCCGACGAGGTAGAGGGTGCAGAGTCTTCTTTGGACTCTCCCTGAAAAGGTCAAACAAACAGACGGTCAAGATTTGATCAAACATAATCATGTGGTAATTAACGTTGGATTAAGAAAGTAAAAGTACCTCAGCCATGCATCTAACTCCCACCGGATAGTTCCTCTTGAGGTTGGGGATACTTCTGGCGAAGAAGAGCTTGTTGATGTTGTTGATCTTGCGAGTAGTCAAACCACTGGCGAAGACTGATTGCATGTTAAGAGAAGCTGTTGCCATTTCTTTAGTCTGAAGCTTAAGAGTAGCTCAAATGAATAATAGATTGTTAGATGATTTGTGTTTGATACTTTAATGTTATGAGTAATGGAGGATCTTATGTATATATTTATAGGACGGAGTGATCAGAAATGATAGGTCGAGTTTTTTTCTCAACTTTCTTTTATTTATTTACTTGTTTGGCCTCTTTTTTTTGACTTGTTAATATTATTAAAATAAAATTAATAACGGTCAAAAACCTGACACATGAACGTTACTGAGACCAGAATTGAATTTTTTGAGATTTTAATTATATGTGGCTATTATTATAGATGTTCAAGTAAAAAGCAATATTATCTAAATATTTTGACAAACTCCATAAATTGGTGTCAATTTTCGTTTATGCTTCTCCGTTTATTACAAGTTTATATCACCAATCTTTTTTTTTGCTTGTAGATAGTATGATATAATAAATATATCATATTTAATTTCATTAGTGAATTATTTGGATTTATTTCTTGGATTGTCACTTAGGAAATTACGTAAAACATGCTAATTGTGTTGTATGGATCCTCCCAATTTCAACATTCTGGGATGTCCAAATTATTAATTTACTCAATAATTTTATTACTAAAAAACAAAAATGAATCGTATTTGGCCGCACCAAAACGTAACACGTAGGCTCAAAAAGAGGAAGCTGCGATATTTAATCGAAAGTATGGAACCAAGTTGCTTACATTGTCCGGAAATTACCTTCACATTTTGTTGAAGACTTAGTCAATGACGTGGCCTCTTTCTTCGACACACAGCTTTCACTTCATGATTTTGCCAAGTGTATTAGGTTAAAAACGTTAGAAAAAGAAAAAGAAAGATTCTCTCCATGTCACAAAAACATGTGGCTCTAAACAAAAGTTTCCTTTGTAGAAGAGATTTTCATTCACTACTATCTCTTTTGGTTTTGGAACTTAACTAAGTTGGGATACAAATAAGCCCCGTACTGATTTGGAGTCTGTGAGTGTTCTCTTTTTGCTCCTTCTACGTGGCTCATCTTAGCTCCGTCAGTTTTAAACGGTCATTATAATGTTTCACTAACTTCAAAATTTATCATATATATAGAATATATGATCGGTTTAGTTAAAAATTGTAATTTAATTCTTGGTTATCTTGTACAGATATAGCTTCTATACTTGTATTTTAACGTTGAGACAATTCATTTTTTTGAATAAGAGAATAAGAAATATCTTCATAACAGAATCTATCTTCTTCTCTACTAATATGGTATCAGAGCCATCTGAGAGCTCAAATTCTCTTTGATTTCTTCTGATTTTCTTTATTTTGATCCTTAATTTTTGTTTCCGTTACACTCTTTCAACTCCATAATGATTAAAGTGATGAATCCTCTTCGCCGTTCATCTCGATTGAGATCTTCCGCAAGTTATTCATCGAAAACTACTCGTCAGGTCGATCGGATAATCTAACTGTATCTACTCTGAATAATCCTCTAAAGGTCTCGCTTCAAGATTTTGGAGCTTCGAGAACCATTCTGATGCCGAATTCGACTGATCCAAGCCAGTCTCCTTTCTTTATGCAGAGCAAAGATCATCCAGGTTTGCAGATTACATCAATTTTTTTAGATGGATCTAACTATGATGATTGGAATGCTGCTATGAGAATTGCTTTAGATGCAAAGAAGAAACTAGGATTTATAAATGGCTCGTTAGCTAGACCTATGGAATCTGATCCACACTTTAGTATTTGGTCCATATGCAACAGTATGGTCAAATCATAATTGTTAAACTCTGTATCTCCTCAAATCTATAGAAGTATTCTTCTTTTGAATGATGCTTCTGATATATGGACTGATTTGTATGGGAGATTTCATATGATAAATTTGCCTAGAACATTCAATCTTCTTCAACAGATTCAAGATTTTAGGCAAGGATCAATGTCATTATCTGGATGATATACTTCTCTCAAAACACTTTGGGATAATCTGGATAGTACTGAAGAACCAGATGAGCCCTGTGTTTGTGGTAAAGGAGCTCGTCTTCAACTTAAGACTGAGAGAGCTCGTAGTGTTAAATTTCTGGCTGGTCTTAATGATTCATATGACATCATACATCGTTAGATAATTATGAAGAAAGCTCTTCCTTCCTTGGTTGAAGTATATAACATACTTGATCAAGATTACAATCAATGTGGATTCAATAACACTGTGAATGTTTCAGCAACTGCTGTTCAAGTTTCTGAAACTAATAATTCAAAAGATGCTTCTGTGTGTTATTCTTAATCTAATGGAGCTAAAGGATGTCCAGTTTGCTCTTTTTGTAACCGTGTTAGACCTGTGGTGGATAAATGTTATAAGAAACATGAATATCCTCCTGGCTATGTACCAAAGAACAAAGCCAATAATAAATCACAGTCTGTGAAATCAATAGCTGCTAATGTCACTTTAAAATCTTCTGATGAAGACAATACTTCCACAAATTTTGAGGGAGTTATTGGTAATATGAGTAAGGATCAGCTACAACAGTTTATTGCATTGTTTAGTTCTCAATTGCAATCGTCTCATGCTCCTTTTGCATCCAAAGCAAGCTCATCTAAACCTGCAGGCAGTAATTCTAGTATCTCCTTTTCCACATCCACTTACTGCTTTGTTGGAATATTGACAATAGCCAATCATTGTCTTTCTTCAAATACTTGGATCATTGATTCAGGGGCAACTCACAATGTCTCTCATGATCGAAATTTATTCACTACAATGAATACTTCGATTACTAGTTCTGTGAATTTACCCACATGATCTAAGGTAGATGTCAGTGGAATAGGCACAGTTCAACTCAATGAACATCTTACCCTCAACAATTGGCTCTTTATCCCTGAATTTTGTCTCAATCTTCTCAGTGTTAGTTCACTTACAACTGATAATGGATTGCGGTGTATATTTGATGATTCTTCTTGTGAACTTCAGGATCGTATCAAGGGATTGACGATTAGAATGAGTAGCAAGATTTCAAACCTGTATGTGCTGGATTCTCAACCTGCTTTAGTTCTCTCAATGCTATTGTTGATGTTGGAATATGGCACCAGAGAATTGGACACCCATCTTATGAAAGACTGGATACGATATGTAAAGTTGTAGGAACTACAAAACACAAGAACAAAAGGCACTTCTTATTGTCATGTTTGTCACTTGGCTAAACAGAAGAAGCTGTCATTTCCTTCTCCGAACAATATTTGTAAGAACAACTCTGAGTTTTACATATAGATATTTGGGGACCATTTTCTATTGATACTATTGATGGATATCGATATTTTCTCACGATTGTGGATGATCATTCGAGAGCAACATGGATCTATTTGCTGCACACAAAGACAGGAGTACTCACTGTTTTTCCTGCTTTTATACAGTAAATTGAGACTCAATACAACACCACTGTTAGATCAGTCAGATCAGATAATGCTCCGGAACTAAAATTCAAAGAACTATACAAACAGAAAGGGATTATTGCATATCATTCATGTCCAAAAACACCTGAACAGAACTCAGTAGTAGAAGGAAAACATCAACACATCCTCAATGTTGCAAGAGCACTTATGTTTCAATCAAATGTGCCTCTTCAATTTTAGGGAGACTGTGTACTTACAACTGTGTTTCTTATTAACCGAACTACATCTCATCTTTTAAATAATAAAACACCGTATGAGATTCTGAGTGGTAAAGCACCAATCTATACTCAGTTGATGAGTTTTGGTTGCCTTTGTTATGGTTCTACTTCACCTACAAAGCATCATAAATTCTAACCAAAAGCTCGAGCATGTGTGTTTTTGGGTTACCCAGCTGGATACAAAGGATATAGGCTTATGGATTTGGAAACTAACAACATATTCATCTCTAGGAATATGATGTTTCATGAAGAAGTTTTTCCTCTAGTTACACGTTTAAACTCTGATGCAATTTCAGATGTCTTTAGACCATTGAATCCTGTGTCTTCAGCTCCATCTTCCACTTCTCTCATTCCATCCTTGCATCTTACACCTACAGATACTTCCACCTCTTGCACTAAAAGACCACCCTCTCGCTTGAAAGATTACCAGTGCTATAATCTTTCTTCATCACTCACAAAATCATCTTCCACAACTAAATATCCCACTGATTCATTTGTATCTTATTCAAAACTTTCTCCTTCTTATTCATCTTATATCAATGCTATTTCTCAAATACCAATACCCAGTTCTTATGCCGAGGCACAGGAATCTCAGGAATGGTGTGAAGCTGTAGACAAAGAGATTGGTGCTATAGAAAAAGAGTCATGGGATATTGTTTCTTTACCTCCTGGTAAGAAAGCTATTGGTTGAAAATGGCTCTTTACACTGAAATTCCATGCTGATGGGTCTCTTGAGAGACGTAAAGTTTGGTTGATTGCTAAGGGATACACCCAAAAGGAAGGCTTAGATTATACTGATACATTTTCTCTAGTTGAAAAAATGGCAACAATCAAGCTTCTGTTGAAAGTTTCAGCCTCGAAGAACTGGTTTTTAACACAGCTTGAAGTTTCTAATGCATTTCTAAATGGAGAGTTAGATGAAGAAATATTCATGAAACTTCTTGAGGGTTATGCTGCACGTAAGGGGGACTCATTGCCTCCTAATGCTGTTTGTCGGTTAAAAAGATCCATATATGGCCTTAAACAAGCTTCAAGACAATGGTATAAGAAATTTTCAACTTCTTTACTATCTCTTGGTTTCACTAAAGGCTCAGGTGATCACACACTGTTTGTCAAGGAGTATAGTGATGAATTTGTTGCAGTTTTAGTCTATGTTGATGATATCATCATAGTAAGCACAAGTATTGAAGCTGTAGCTTCTTTAACACAGAGCTTAAACAACACATTTAAGTTACGTGATCTTGGAGAGTTAAAATACTTATTGGGGTTAGAAATTGCTCGATCTAAAGCTGGTATATCTCTTTGTCAAAGGAAATATGCTTTGAATCTGCTTCAATCTGTGGGAATGCTTAATTGCAAGCCTTGTTCAGTTCATATGATTCCGAATCTGAAATTGTCTAAATCTGATGGAGATTTACTGGAAGACAGAGAACAATATCGTCGTCTTTTTGGTTAGCTGATGTATTTGACCATCACTCGTCCTGACATAGCTTTTGCTGTAAACAAACTATGTCAGTATTCTTCTGTTCCCAGAACTACACATTTAGATGCTATTTATCGAGTATTACAGTATGTCAAAGGAACTGTTGGTGTTGGACTTTTCTATTCAGCTATTTCAGATCTTACTCTTAAGGGATTTGCAGATTCTGACTAGACTGCGTGTCCTGACAGTCGTAGGTCTACAACAGGTTTCTCGATGTTCATTGGTGATTCATTGATATCTTGGAAATCGAAGAAACAACCAACAGTTTCTCGTTCTTCTACAAAAGCAGAGTATAGAGATTTAGCTCTTGCTTCTTGTGAACTTGTATGGCTTTGAGTTCTGCTGAAGGATTTACGAGTTGATTCTGCTTCAATACCAGTTTTATTTTTAGATAGGTATGCTGCAATCTACATAGCAACGAATCCGGTTTTTCATGAACGTACAAAACACATAGAATTGGACTGTCATACAGTTCGAGAGAGGCTTGACAATAGTTTATTAAAACTTCTGCATGTGCATACTGAAGATCAAGTGGCAGATATACTTACCAAGCCTTTGTTTCCCCACCAATTTGATCATCTTAAATCCAAGATGAGCTTTTCTACACAATACATCTCATCTTGAGGGGGACTATGAGATATATAGAATATAGAATCGGTTTAGTTAAAAATTGTAACTTAATTTTTCGGTTATATTGTACAGATATAACTTCTATACTTGTATATAAACGTTGAGACAATTCATTTTTTCGAATAAGAGAATAAGAAATATCTTCATAACAGAATCTATCTTCTTCTCTGCTAATAAAATTCATCGTCATTCTTTGTGTAATATGTATTATGTAGTAATATAAGAAGCTAGAAAAGTAATTAAGGTTTGTAAGATTTATCCACAAAGCAGTAGTATCATGTAAAACTCATCATCTATCAAAGGATAGGAAACTGTTTTCCATTAAAGATTGGGAGTAAATTTTTTTGGTTGAAGAACCTCTATGGCCTCTCTTTGATTCTGAGCCTTAAACCAATCCTCTACTTCCAAAATCTGTAACCTAAAGAGTATATTTTGGATTCTTGACCAAATTCGAAAGTACTTTATCATCCTTGTTTACCAAATGTATCAAAGAAGATAGTTCTTGAGTTCTATCAAATCTAGTATATGCCATAACAAATAATTTAAATTATCACAATTCTTAGAATGTTTATAATAGGAATATCAAATATTTTTTACACTGGAAATATAAAGAGAACATGCTGTTTATGTATAAAAGAACACTATGTTCAAAATTTTGGAACACTCGATAGCACATGCAATTTTTTAGATCTAGATTAGCAGTAGGGACTCATGGCCAGCCCATGATATTGCTCAAACTCAGTGTGAAGTGGGAAACGATGGACCCTTTTATATAAAAAAGAATGGGCGAACGTTTTTAACAATTGTGTATTGAAGTAAATTCCCCATGTATACTCATACATGTGTTTTCTTCTACATTTGTAAAACAATACCAACTCAAACAAAACACTATTCCGTATCTTAACATGATTTATCCAAAAAGCAGTAGTATTCTGTAAAACTAACATCATCTATCAAAGGCTAGAAAAAAACTGTCTACTATTAACAGTTAGTAGTATAAATTTTTGGCTAAGGACCTACCACCTCTCTTTGATTTTGAGCTTTAAACCAATCTTCTGCTTTCAAATTTGTAACATAAAAGGTACATTATGGCATGTTCTTGTGTTTTAAGCAATATATTAAACAATAATATTATTTAAGCTAAATATCAATTATATTAAAGAGTAATAAGTTATCCTCAATTAAATAATTTTGAATACAATAATTAATTATTCTAAAATAATTTTATAGCTAAAATTTAGTCAAACCATATTAAACTCTTTTCCAATATGTGCTTTTAATATCTATCATTTTTTAAAATCGTTTGATTTATTTTTTTGTCAACAATAGTCTCCAAAAATTTTGTAGCCAAAACTCTATCTAAATCTTATTCACTATCAAAATGAAATGCAATTTGAACTTTGGATGCAAAAAACAACAGTAAGGACATTTGACCACCAAACTATGATCCTGATTGACAATTGCTTTCGTTACTTCGAAAAACAAAAATCTTAATAAGAGATTTAAATTAAATCATACTTTAGAGTAAAAAAAAAACTAGAATATGATTGGATTAATTTAAATCTCTTACAAAAATTTTTACTTTTCAAAGCAACAAAAACAATTTCTAGAGCCTATACTGATCTTTGCATTCATAGTTTGTATTTTAAAAGATAGTTGGAAGCGTAATTTTATACAAAATTTGTCCTAATAAATCTCATTTAATCGTATAAATGTATACAACAGACAATGTCACAACATGCCTAACAACAAATTACTTTACAGATAAATACTGGGACAAAAATTGTAATAAAACATCATCCCCAAAACGTGAATATAGTTTTGGTTCCTTAGACAAGAGTTCCACCCTTGACAAACTCGGTGAAAGCCAATGCGACCAAACCAAGCATAGCGAAACGTCCATTCCAAAGCTCAGCGTTTGACGTCATGAAACCGTCGGACTTTGACTCGACGGTTATGCCCTTGAAAAGCGGCACAAGCGACGCGAGTGTCAAGATCGCAGTCGTACCGAGGAACCATGAAACACCACCGTCGGAGATCTGAGCAAAAACGTTTTCACCCTTTGATAGTTCAACAGCTAAAGCCGCAACGAATCCAACCATCGCTAAACGTCCGTTGATCCTCTCTGGTGCTGGACCGCTAAACGCAAGCAAGTCATTAAACTTGGTGCTCACCTTAGGTTGAGCCGAAGAGCTAGATGGTGCAGAGTTATTTTTCGTTGACTCTCCCTAAAAAAGTCATCAAACAAACAGACGATCAGGATTTGATCAAACATAATCATGTGGTAGTTAACGTTGGATTAGGAAAGTAAAAGTACCTTAGCCATGCACCTAACTGCCACTGGATAATTCCTCTTGAGGTTGGGTAAGCTACCGACGGAGAAGAGCTTGTTGGTCTTGCGAGTGGTCAAACCACTAGAAAAAACTGATTGCATGGTGAAAGAAGCTGTTGCCATTTCTTATATCTTCTGAGTTGATCAAATGAAGAATATAACTTTATAGATGATTTGTGTTTGATCTTATGAAGAAGCTTTGATGTTATGAGTAAATGGACGACCTTATGTATGTATTTATAGGAAGGAGTGATCAGAAAATGTCCTTTAACAAAAAGAAAAAGAAAAAAGGAGTGATCACAAATTAATAAAATCATAGGTCGATTTGTTTCCTGAACTCTCTTTTATTTATTTACTTGTTTGTCATTTTTTTTTTGACTAGTCAATATTATTAAAACTAATTTCAACATCCGTTAAAACCTGACACTTGAATATTCGGGGTTGAGTTTTTTGAGATTTTAATTATGTGTGGCAATGTTTTTTTTTGTTTTTTTTTTTAACTCAGGAGTTCCCTAACCCTAGGGAGGGGCCGGTATTCTCCGGGAGTGGTAATGCCCACGGATAGACCTTTACTGCCAGTTCTACAAATGGGTAGTAAGCATGTACCCATATCCGTATAGGGATCCAAGACTTACCGAATAAGCTTGACAGTCACATAAAGGGGTAAGCTCAACAAACAGAGGGGTACACTCAACAGATAAATCCGGAGTAGTGTCCATGTTTGGAGTAGTGTCTGTGTGTGACTGGAGTAGTTTCCAATAACCCTTGGATAACTAAACAAATTGTGAAATAGTTTCAAATGTTAGGGGGATCAAACCCACGACGTAGGAACGTCTGAGCCCGTCCACAATCACTCGACCACAACCGTTTTGTCATGTGTGGCAATGTTGGAATTTTTTTTATCTGTGGCTATTATAGATGTTTAGTAAATAGCTTTATTATCTGAATATTTTGACAAACTCCATAAATTGGTGTGAATTTTAATTTATGATTTTCCTTTCATTACAAGGTTAATATCATCAACCTAATTTTTCTTTTCTTCTATATAAGTATGACATAGTATGTATATCATATTTGATTTTATTAGTAAAAATAGTGAACTACATAAAATTATTTCTTGCAATTTTCATTTAAAGTCGCTAAGGAAATTACGTAAAGCATGCTAATTAGTTTGTGTGGACCCTCCCAATTCCAACATTATGGCCCTCCAAATTATTTATTAGTCAATTAAAAAAAATTGAATGGTATTTGGCCGCACCAAAGCGAAACACGTAGGCTCAAAGAGGAAGCTGCGATATTTAGTGGAAGTATGGAACCACGTAGCCTACATTGTCCTGAATTACCTTCAACACTTTTTGAACACTTAGTCAATAACGTGGCCTCTTTCTTCGACACACAGCTTCTTCTTCATGATTTTGCCAAGTGGGTTAAGGTTAAAACGTTAGAAATAAAGATTCTCTTCATTTCCCAAAAACATGTGGCTCAAAACAAAACTTTTAACATTACTTTCCTTTGTAGAAGAGATTTTTCATTACAATCTCTTTTGGTTTCGGAACTTAACTAAGTTGGGATACAACTAAGCCCCATACTGACTCCGTCCGAAGTCCGTGACAGTTCTTTTGTTTTTTTATCTCTTTTTACGTGGCTCATCTTAGCCCCGTCATTCTTTTTTAACTGTTGTTATGATGTTTCAGTAACTTCAAAATTCATCGTCATTCTTTATGTAATATGTAGGATGTAAGAATAATTTCTGTTATGTGTGGTCGATGTGCTTTTCGGTTTAATGATAAAATTCAAGTTCATATTAAAGTTAAAGATTCTAATATAAAAGTCGATACCATGGTAAATCGGTTTTGGATAATGACATCAGAATCGGGTTTATTGGTAACCTTCCTCTCTTGCCAAATAATATTTATAATTTTCTTCTTTATTTAAAGTTATATACACATATATGTGGTCATATTTAAATAATTATACATATAATCATATATATATATATATATGTGAATAAAGTGGTAGTTATAAAACAAAAATGAAAGGTTCATGAGTGATGTGGTGACTTTTGATTTGTATAAAAGTAACATCAGTTAGTCATTAACGTGTATGTCTTTGTATCTGAAAGACGAACGGTCACGTACACAAACGTAAGAGATAGAGAAGAAGAGAGTGTTTAGATATTTTGTCCATCAAAGAGATCGATTAAAGTGATAAATGCTAAGGAAGGATAAGTCAATCTAAAGATATTTGATCCACAGTATTAACAAACAATGGATCCTGGTTAGTCTTTCTTCTCTATTAAGAAATTATTTGTTTAATTGACACAAATCTAGAATAAAACTCCGGACAGATTTCATAAATAGAAATCATAAAATTGAATTTATATTTGGTATCAGAGCCAACTAGATTTGTTTAGTTCACCTAGAAAAGTTGAATGTAAATGACTTTAAAGAAGATTCATGATTTGATCGCAAAAATAACCATTGCGTTTCATTATTCGTGGCATTGGATCAAGTGAATGAGAATATCATGAATTCATATCAATTACAAATAAAAATGGTTGAAAATCATCATCATGTAATTGGTTTCGATTTATGAATTTTATCATAGTTGAAGTCGAAATGATAAAATTCATTTGTACTTCACCATTCATTCATATAACCGTTTGAATCTTTCATAAATTGTTACTTGATGTTGAAGTAACTGTTATGGTTGTTATTGTCACGTATGTTCTCTGTGAATTAAGTATTTATATATATATATATATATATAAACTATATATGATCAAGCCACGAAAATGAACTCACGTAGAGAACAATAATTATGGTCATGATTATGTTAAGCATTTAAAGTATTGTCGATCATATATTATATAGATGCATTGAGAGATAGCATCATAAGAGTTACGACTAGGTAGTTTGTATATATTTATATATAAATTAAAGTTTTCGCTGCATTTTATATATAGGGTAAATTATATTATGTAATATTAATATAATATAAACGAAAATACTCATGTTAATCACCAAAGTGGTCTTGTCATATTATATATAAATGTTAAAGTAAAACTATCAAGAGATGCTAAAATCATATAAAAGTTCAAGTGGTCAATCACATTATTATTTATATCCTTAGAGATCACCGAAATGTGGATCATTGGATATATCTAATAATATGTTTACCCAAAGGTAACATATCTGTTTGATTTATATGTGTGGTTTGATTAATTATAAAGTATTAAAAATCTAAAACTAGCATCACTCATAATGCATGTATTTAAGTATTGCCCAAAGGTTGCTTAAAAACACATGCATTTAAAGTCTAGAATAAAATTTAGGAATCTATATAAAAGTTTCAAAGGATTAACGGGTAAGAACGTATAAATGCTTGCAGCTTCATCTAGTATGTATGCATCGGCTAACTCTGTCGTAAATTTAGTGGGCTGAACTATGAGGAGTAGTCTAAACAGATGTAGTTCACACTGGGTGTAATGTCTTTGGATCATTGAATACTCATTGATGAGTAGCCCTCAGCCATTATAGATGTTAGTTCCAAAGCTCATAAGTCTCGTTATGAGATTTGGGAGTGATCTAACAGGCTGAGTGTTAACCTCATGAGAATGAAGATGGCAGAAAGTATCAACCCATCTATGCCCAAGACTGAGAAAGCTAGAGAATTCATAAAGATAACTAGGGAGTGTTCACAATCAGATTTGGCGGATAAGTCGATTGTAGGAAGTCGCATGAGTGAGCTGACTACGAAAAGTTTGACTGGTCTCATCTGATCCATGATCATGTAACGCACATGTCTAATTTGGTATCAAAGTTAAAGGCCTTAGGAATGGAAGTTCATGAGCCTTTCTTGGTCCAATTCATCATGAATTCTCTACCTCTTGAGTTTAGCCAAGTCTAGGTGAATTTCAACACCATTAAAGATAAGTGGAACTATCAAGAATTGAAGGCTATGCTTGTTCAAGAGGAGGAGAGATTAAAGAAGTTGAAGGATCAAGTTGCTCATCTTGTAGGCCTTGGAAGTGCCATCAGCAGCAGGAAGAAACCAAGTGTTAGGGACAAAAAGATAGACAAAGCTTTCACAAAATGAATCGAAAGTAAAGTCCAAAAGGAAATGGGGTGTTTCTTTTGCAAGAAAATAAGACACTTCAAGAAAGACTATCCGAAAAGAAAGACATAGTTCAATAAGAAGAGTATAGAACATTTATATGTTTGTTCCGAATTGAAGTTTGTTGAAGTGCTAAAAAATACTTGGTGGTTAGATTCTGGTGCATCTACTCATGTGTCTCATATTGAGCAAGGATTCATTTCGATCCAGCCCATAAGAGGACCTGAACAGTACTTGTTCATGGGGAACCGGATGAAGGAACAGATTGAAGGCATTAGGACTTATAGGTTGATTATAGAACCAGTTGTCATGTAGATCTTGAGGGGTGTCTCTTTGTACCTGAATGTGCTAGAAATCTTGTTTTCGTAAGTAAGTTGGACAATTTAGGTTTTAATCTTAAGATTGGATATGGTGTTTTCTCTATATACCAAAATGATTACTTTTATGGTAGTGTTACAAAGTTTGATTCACTTTATTGGTTCAATCTTGATGTAAAGTTTGCTGACTCCTTGTTTAATGATGAGAATCAAGGCATAAAGCGTAGTGCATCTAATGAAAACTCAGCTTTTTTGTGGCATAAAAGATTAGGTCACATTTCCAAAGAAAGAATTATGAGGTTGGTAAAGAATGAAATTCTTCCTCCATTAGATTTTAGTAATCTAGATGTGTGTATAGGTTGCATCAAGGGAAAGCAGACTAAATATATAGTACAGAAATCAGCCACAAGAAGTACTCAACTTCTTGAGTTAATACACACCGATATATGTGGTCCATTTGATGCTCCATCTTGGAGTGGTGAAAAATACTTTATCACCTTCAATTGATGATTATTCACGTTATGTTTATACTTATCTACTACATGAAAAGTCTAAGTCATTGGATGTCCTAGAGGTGTTCATTGATGAGGTAGAAAGGCAGTTAGATAGAAAAGTGAAAGTAGTGAGGTCTGATAGGGGTGGTGAGTTTTACGAAAAATTCAATAGAAGTGGACAATGTCCTGGTCCATTTGCTAAGTTACTTGAAAGTAGAGGCATTTGTGCGCAATACACAATGCCCGGTACACCTTAGCAGACTGGTGCAGCTGAAAATCAAAATCGTACTCTAATGGATATGGTTAGGAGTATGTTAAGTAATTGTTCCTTAGCCCTTTTGTTGTGGATATATGCGTTAAAGACTGCAACGTATGTGTTGAACCGGGTTCCTAGTAAGTATTTCCTAAGACTCCTTTTGAACTGTGGATGGGAAGGAAACCTAGTTTAAGACATTTACGTGTCTAGGGCTATCCAGCAAAAGTCAAACCGTATAACCCACATGAAAAGAAACTTGATTCTAGGACTGTGAGTGGATTTTTCATTGGTTATCCTAAAAAATCGAAAGGGTATGTATTTTATTGTCCAAACCATAGTACGAGAATAGTTGAAACGAGGAACACTAGGTTCATTGAGAATAGTCAAACTAGTGGGAGTGGTGAACAATGAAAGGTGGACAGTAAAGAAGTTCAGATTGAAACTTCTTCACCTGTTGTTGCATCTCAAGTTGTTGTTCCAAGTGTTGCAGTACAGTCAAATGACACAATGGAACAACACAATCAAGAGCCAACTCCTCTAGATGAAGAAGTAGTCAATGAACCAATCACAATTCAAGTAGAGAGTAGTGTACCACAAGAACGTATAAGGTGATCTGTAAGGGAAAGAAGATCTGCCATTCCAAATGACTATGTGGTTTATGCTATTGGAAGTGAATGTGACTTAAGCCTTGACGAAGACCCGTCTACATTTCGAAATGCCAAGGAAAGTGACAATTCTGAAAAATGGTTAAATGCCGCAGAAGACGAAATGACTTTGATGGGTGTTAATTATGTGTGGGACTTTGTAGTGTTGCCTGATGGTTTTAAGATCATTGGTTTAAAACGGGTATTTAAGACTAAACGTGACTCAAAAGGTAACATAGAAAGACACAAGTCTCACCTTGTTGCTAAAGGTTTTAGCCAGAAAGATGGTGTTGATTATAAAGAGACATTCTCTCCAGTCTCTAAGAAGGATTTTCTAAGGATTGTTTTGGGTTTGGTAGCTCATTATGATTTAGAACTTCACCAAATGGATGTGAAAACAAACTTTCTAAATAGAGAGCTTGAGGAAGAAGTATATATGGACCAACTTGAAGATTTTATGGTCATAGGAAAAGAACATTTGGTGTGTAAGCTAAGAAAGTCAATATATGGACTAAAACAAGCTTCTAGACAATGATACTTAAAGTTTAATGATACCATTACATCATATAGTTTTGTAGAGATCATCGTTGATCGGTGCATCTACATGAAAGTCAGTGGAAGCAAGTTCATTATTTTGGTCTTATATGTTGATGATATTTTGCTTGCTGCAAATGACATGGGCATGTTATGTGGTGTAAAGAAATATCTCTCTAAGAACTTTGAAATGAAAGATATGAGTGAGGCATCTTATGTGATCAGGACAGAAATAATTCGAGAAAGATCACAAAGAATGTTATGTTTGTCTCAGAAAGGATATATCAATAAAATTTTAGAGAGATATAGGATGGAAAATTGCTCTGCAAGAAAAGCTCCAATTCAGAAGGGGGATAAGTCAAGTAAAATGCAATGTCCATAGAATGAATTGAAGTCCAAAGAAATGGAAAGAATTCCCTATGCATCAGTGGTTGGGAGTTTGAACTACGTTCAGACATGTACTTGGCCAGATATTAGCTGTGTTGTTAGTATGTTGGGTCGATATCAAAGTAATCCTGAAATAGATCACAAGAAAGCTGCAAAGAAAGTTCTTAGGAACTTGCAAGGCACCAAAGAGTTCATGCTTACATACAGGAGATCCGACAACCTAGAGATCATCGAATATTCAGATTCAGATTATGCCGGATGTGTCTATAGCAGAAAATCGACATTTGGCTACTTGATCCTATTAGCCAGGGGAGCAGTATCTTGGAAGAGTGGAAAGCAGTCTGTCATTGCTACTTAACTATGGAGGCTGAATTTTTGGCATGCTTTGAGGCCATAGTTCATGCATTGTGGCTGCGATTTTTTATCTCAGGACTTGGGATTATTGATAACATAGCCAAGCTGCTGAGTATTTATTGTGATAATTCCGCAACTGTTCTTTTCTAAGAATGACAAGTACTCAAAAGGTGCTAAGCACATGGAGTTAAAGTACTTGTCCGTGAAAGAAGACGTACATAAACGTAGAGTAACTTTTGAGCACATTAGGACGCACATGATGGTAGCGGATCCGTAAACTAAAAGATTACCACCCAAGACGTTTATTGGCCATATAGAGCGTATGGGTATTAAAGATAAGACCTTGGTATTCTAGTTATGCTATGCTCATTGAGTTTGTAAGGCTTTGAATTCATTTAAGAATATGTTTTGGCTTTTTAAATATGTTATCATTATAGTATATGTATACATTTTGGTTTAAAGATAACATGTGTATTTGAGAATTATAGTCTTTCTCAATATTAAAGAAAGAAAAGAATAAAGTTAGATTTGGTTGTGATGCATGGAAGGAAATTTGTCATTCAATGATGGACAACAGCCATGATTCGATCAGTTCTGATTTTGTTACAATAATTAAAAGATTAATGAACTTGATATAAAAGCGCAACATTATAAATATTAAACCATTAAGTCAACACAACGACCAAGTAGGAGAATGTAAGAATAATTTCTGTTACATGTGGCTGATGTGTTTTCTGTTTAATGATAAAGTTTAAGTTCATATTAAAGTTAAAGATTCTAATATAAAAGTCGATACCATGATGGATCAGTTTTGGATAATATCATTAGAATCGGGTGTACTGGTAACCCTCCTCTCTTGCTAAATAATATATATAATTATCTTCTTTATTTAAAGTTATATACATATATATGGTAATAATTAAATAATTAAACATAGAACCATATATATATATATATGTAAATAAAGTGGTAGTTATAAAACCAAAATGAAAAGGTTTGTGAGTGGACTGGTGACTTTTGATTTGTATAAAAGCAACATCAGTTAGTCATTAATGTGTATGTCTTTGTATCTGAAAGGCGAACGGTTACGTACACAAACATAAGAGATAGAGAAGAAGAGAGTGTTTAGATATTTTGTCCATCAAAGAGATCGATTAAAGTGATAAAGGCTAAAGGAGGATAAGTCAATCTAAGAAGATTGGATTCACAATATTAACAAGCAATAGATTTAGGTTAGTCTTTTTTCTCTATTAAAAAATTATTTGTTGAATTGACACAAATCTAGAATGAAATTTGGGACAGATTTCATAAATAGAAATCATGAAATTAGATTTATATAGGAACGTAAGAAGATAGAGAAGTAATTAAGATTTGGAAGATTTATCCCCAATTGTATTCTGTAAGACTTAGATCATCTAACAAAGGTTAGACAAATGTATCTCTTTGACGATTGCAAGTAGTAAATTTTGGCAGAGGAATCTCTACCACTTCCTTTTGATTATGAGCTTCAAATTAATCCTATATTTCTAGATCTGTAACCTACAGAGTATATCATGGATTCTTGTTCAAATTCAAGAATACTTTATCATTCCTAATTTTCTGAATATTCCGAAAAATCCATAAATAGTTATTGAATTCTATTAAATCTAATATGCCAGAAGAGATAATTCAGATTATCACAACTAGAAGATTCAAGGAATACATAATTCCTTAGATAATGTTTGATTAAGTATTAATACGGAAATTAACAATGACAAAAAATTTAGCAAGAAGACAAAATATAATCGCTAAAGGGTCTAAAGTCTTGATTCTAACCGGCTTTTATTCTATTTTACTATAGGATTTTATTGCTCAATTGATTGATTCCTTGATCATGGCGTACGTCTTCTTTTTTCTATAGCTCAGATGAGTTTGGTCTCGGGAAATATCTTCCTTATAATTTTTGTATGTGGATCTTACCAGATCTGATTCAAGATTTATAGAAATATGGAAATAACTAACTTTCATATTCTTAAGGATCCTTTAGTATTTATGACTTGGGTTTTAGATAAACTCTATTGCATATATATCGTACATCAATATACAATATCTTTTTCCAATTATTTTATGGTATGAGAACAGCCACCAATTTGACCTATTGTGGCCGCCACTTTCTAAACACTGTTTTTCTTCTGTTTTCTTTATCAAAATAGAGCTTCTTCTTCTTTTACACAATGTCTATTTTTTCTCTTCCTAGTACTTCTCCTACGCCTCTTTCTCCTTATACTCTTTATCCCTCAGACAATTCAGGATCTCTCATTACTCCAGTTCTACTCTGTGGTGATATATACACCGAATGGACCACATAACTCTCTAATTCTCTCGCAAAAAGATTAGTTTCATCAGTGGCACAATTGTCAAACCAACAACTGAACATGATCTCTCTCTATGGACTGCCACTATATCTATGATTGTCGGATGGATTCGCACGTCTATAGATCCAACAATACGGTCCCAAATCTCAACTCTGTTTATTCTTGTGTTATACGCGATGAGCTACACCTTAACAGTGTTCGCTCACAGAATCTTGTAACTGAAGCTATTGGTTTCTCTGTGAGCATCGAAAACAAGTCTCTATCTGCTGCTGTTGTTTCCAGTTCACATAACCGTGATGCGCCTCTTTATTTCACTTACTGTAATCTCAATAATCATGATGTCAGAGAGTGTTTTCTTCTCCATGGCTACCCAGAATTGTATCTTGAACAACAACAGAGTGATTCTCGTTGTAGTTCCAACTCTGGAGGCCGTGGTGGAAGATCTTCATCAAGTCGTGGTCGTGGCGGGCATGCCAATGCCACATGTTCTTTTCCACAACCTGAGGACACATCTTTGCTTCTGACATCAGATCAAGTTGCTCAACTAATCAATCTTCTCAAAAAACAAGATAGCAACATCACTACAGAGCGTGTATCCAGTAAAACAAAACTATATAATTTGATATTGGATACAAGTGCATCACACCACATGACGGGAAATAGATCTCTTCTTCGTGATATTGTCTCCATTATAGGTTCCTCTGTTATGTTCCCAAATTGCCGTCATTCACGTGCCACACATGTTCGCAATCTAGCTTTGCTTGATGATTATATGCTCTCAGATATGCTCTTTGTTCCAAATTTTAATTGTACAATAATCTTTGTGTCAAAATTGTTGAAACAAACTAGAGGTATTGCGATATTCATTGATACACTATATCTTTTGCATGATCTTTTATGAGGACCCTGATTAGAGCCGGTGAAGAGAGGAAAAGAGAGAGAAAGAGAGAGAGAGGAGGTTTACTACTTTACGGGATTGACGGTGGCAAGTGCGAATAAAGTTGTTGTGAAGTGTTCTCCTGTACACCTTTGGCATAGAAGACTTGGTCATCCTTCTTCCAAAGTGTTGAATTTTTAAAATTTATTTAATAAAACCGACGTTGATTTCTCTAGTCAAGGGTCTTGTGACATTTGTTTTAGAGCTAAAAAACTTGCAGTATTTTTCCAAATAGTTCTAATAAAGCAACCAAATTTTTTGCATTGATACATTGCAATGTTTGGGTCCGTATCAGACACTCTCTACTTGTGGTGCAACTTATTTTTTAACAGTGGTTGATGATTACTCTCACGTAGTTGATACAACGAGTTTTAACCCTATATCCTACTGCAAGTGCACATCAAACGAAATATTATTTAGGGATCGAATCCATGAAGACCAATTATAACACTAACGATTGTAATATTTAGCTAGAGCTAAGAAGATGAATATTTCGATTGGAATCGATTGTAACTAAGGAATGTAACGTAAAACAATAACTAATGACATCAAGCTTAGGGAATTCATAAGGAAATCAAAGGCTAGAATGAGGAATCTATTCAGGTAAGTTCAGTTCCGTTCTCGACTCAGAAATAACGATTGACTAACCTACTCTCGCACTGATAGCCACTATGCTTAGATTCTAGGGATTCTAACTCTCGTTGGTTCTAGAATTCTAACCACGCAATATTAACAGTTCTAAAGTGTCCACAACCCAACCTAACATCAACTCTCGTTAGTAGTGAACGTACTGCTCACCTAGAAAGGTTCTGGTTCTTATTAAACTTCTGGTATAACAAACAACCTAAGATCATAGATTAGTTAGCTACTCTAACCTAAGCATTAACCATGTTTCTAGGCTGAGAATCCATATTAAAAACCTATTTGTTCCTCACCCTTATGTTCCTTAAGATCCTTTGAATACCCTAAACTCGACTATGAATTACTCAGACATGGAAAGAAAGAACAAGCAAGCAATTGTAAAGAAATTCATTGAAAACTCGAAATAGATAGAATAGAGGTTTAGGAATTCTTCTCCAATGGTGTAGAGATCTGAAATCTACTCCTCTAGGTTACAACAAATGTCTGTAACTTTTCTCATCTCCAAACTCTCTCTAAAAACGTATTTTTGACCTAATATATAGAGTAAACCGAACTGGTACAAAAATAAGGAAATCTGGTTTTCGCTTCGCAGGGTCATTGATCGATCAATCCTTCAGCTGCTCGATCGATCAATGTTTCTTCATTCGATCGTGAAGCTTCTAAATCGTGCAAAGGTTCATGCATAACTTCTTCTTAAATAGCTTGATCGATCTCTGAGTGCTTAATCGTGCAGTGGATTGTTTGCACGATATAGATGGATGGAGGTCGATCATGTCAAGCATGAGAAGTCGATCAATGGATCAAGCATAGTTCTCTCCTTTAAAGTTGTGATCGATCGATCTTGGTGTTGATCGATCGATCGTTTATCTCGTAGTGGAAATCCAAAGTTAAGCTCCAATCTTGCTCAGCAGGTGGAATCCAAAGTATCCTTGCATTTTGTACCTGAAAGGACTCTAAAAATACAACAAAGACTAAAGAAAATATATGAATTAATAAGCTATAAGTCGGTATAAATGAGGTATACCAATTCCTCCAGACTTGGCTTTTTGCTTGTCCTCAAGCAAATAAACCGGAATCCAAAAGAAAGATACAAACTCAAGAACTCATTCTTCATAGGACTTTAACACCTCATAACCTAAGCAAAGAACACTCGATTCATTCGACGAGAGAGAGACCACCTTATAATTCCCCCAGACTTAACAACTAGTCTATCCTAACTCCAAAATCAGACCCAAAAGTTCTAAATGACGATACCAACCTCTTATAAGTCTAAGTGCGCTCTTATCCAGAGAATATCGATCAAAAGACACATGGACTCATTCTCAATCCTAAGTACCATCCATATTTTGGTTCCTTTCCTCTTATTCCTTTCTTTTAAACTGATTTCTCCCTACTTTTCTAGGGTATCATTGTATTTTTCTTATCAGTAGTTACTCCTCTTGCAATATCAAAGGTGTAGAATACGAGTAGCTTCATTGAGTTTCTCTCAGTAAGCAAGTTGGTAAGGTAAAAAGGATTATGTCATTGGATGTATCCTCGGAACCATCTAGTTTACCTTAAAAATGAGCAGTGTCATTGAGAAACTTTTACCCTAGGCTTACTTCGATTGTTGGAACTTAAAGTGCACGAAATTTTGAGAAAAAGAAACCAAACTTTGGGATAAGTTCTCAAAACTGAGACTGATAATCCGATCTAATGTATACCAACTCTCTAGACAAGAAAATTATATCAGGTTAAGGTTGAAGTTGATACCAGATTTTCGAAACAATCGAGAGGAAGTGGCGAAAAGACAAACAGCTGATGAATCTCTGAGTTTTCTAATAGTCAATAATGGTCATTAGAAATCAAACAAATGGTGGCTTGAACCCTTATGAAATGTACCATTCCTCAGAAATCATAGTTCTTAAACCGACAATAGCTTATCTAAAACAATGTTTGACTCACAAACAGAACAAAAGAAAGAAACTTAATTAGTAAACAAATGGTTATCCCCCAGGCTTACTTCACACCGTCCCGGTGTGAGTATGAGTAAGAGGAAGAACGAAAGTAACCAAAATTTGTATGTGAAAATTGCCTGAGATTCAGAAAACATACCTGGAGGTATGGATCGATCGAGCAACCTTAGATCGATCGGTCCATGGAGATCGAGGGATGGAACAAGCTAGAATCGGTCAACAGATCGTGCGCAAACAGATGATAGGTGATGATCGATCGGGCAGCATGTAACAGTCGATCGACGAATCGGGCGCAAACAAACCAGGGTTGCAGATCGATCGAGCAGAAAGTTTTGTTCGATCGGAAAATCATGCGGTCTTTCTCATCCCCTGTTGCACGATCGATCTTTGTGCGGATCGATCGGGCGGTGCACTCGCATCGCGTTTCCTGAAAACAAAAGACAACTTTGACTTAAAGCCAACAAAAAGTAAAGCAAAGACTAACCTATTAGTGGGTTGCCTCCCACTCAGCGCTTGTTTAAAGTCAATAGCTTGACTAAGAGAGGTGCTATGGGGGAGTTATATCAGTCAAAGAGATGAAATCTTCATTGACTTTTTCGGGAGCACCAAAATATGGTTTAAGGCGTTGTCCATTAACTACAAATTCTTCTCCCTTTTCATTGAGCACAACCACAGCTCCATACGGTCTTACTTCCTTGATGGTGAAAGGACCAGACCACCTTGACCTAAGCTTACAAGGAAAAAGTTTTAAACGAGAGTTAAACAAAAGAACTTTATCATTAGGAGCAAAATTTTTGTTTAGGATACGCTTATCATGTGCAGCCTTTGTTCGTTTTTTGTAAATTCTCGAGTTGTCATAAGCCAAATGTCTGATCTCTTCAAATTCATGTATCTGCAATAACCGTCTTTCCGAGGCAGATTTGATGTCATAGTTGAGATGCTTGATAGCGCAATCAGCCTTGTATTCAAGCTCGACCGGTAGGTGACAAGATTTACCATACAGCAAATGGAACGGAGTTGTCCCTAATGGTGTCTTGAAAGCGGTGTCGTAAGCCCAAAAAGCATCATCCAACTTAGTCGACCAATATTTTTTTGTTGCACAAACAGNCTCTCGATTAGAAACCTTAACCTGACCACTTGTTTGAGGGTGATATGGTGTAGCAACCTTGTGGTGAACTCCGTACTTCTTCAGCAGATTGTTAAACGTTTGCTTAACAAAATGAGAACCACCATCACTAATCACAATCCTCGAAACACCAAACCTAGGAAATATGATATGCTTGAACATCTTCATAACCACTTTGGCGTCATTGGTTGGACTAGCTATTGCTTCAACCCACTTAGATACATAATCCACAGCAACAAGTATGTATTGGTTCCCAAAAGAGACAGGGAAAGGTCCCATGAAATCGATTCTCCAAACATTAAACACCTCAACCTCGAGAATGAAGTTCTGTGGCATTTCATTTTTTCTACTTATGTTACCTTGTCGCTGACAAAAGTCACATGATGAAACAAAGGAGTATATGTCACGAAACATTGTAGGCCACCAGAAACCTGATTCAAGAACTTTTGCAACAGTCTTGAAGGTAGCAAAGTGACCTGCATATGAAGAACCATGACAATGAAACAATATACCGGGAATCTTGTTTTCAGAGACACATCTTCTGAAAATGCTATCAGAAGATTGTTTGTATAAGTATGGAATATCCCAGTAGTATCGTCTGACATCCCTTAGAAATTTCTTTTTCCTATAACCATGAAACTCAGGAGGGTTAACATCTGCAGCGAGATAGTTAGCAAAATCTGCAAACCATGGAGTTCCTGGAATACGAGGAGGATCAGTAGGCAAATGACGAGCTTTATGGGCAGATTGTATACGATAAACTTGCTATTCCCATAAGCTGTCATCAAGAGAACTGAATCGTCAATTCGTAGTCTCGAAAGGTGGTATGTAACTCCATTATCTACGCCTCTTTTAACCTTGATCTCAAGATCAAACTCTTGCGGCAACAACACCCAACGAAGCAGCCTAGGCTTAGCATCTTTCTTGGAAAGGAGATACTTAAGAGCAGCATGATCAGTATGTACAATAACCTTAGAACTGACAAGATAAGATCTGAACTTCTCAAAGGCAAAAACGATAGCCAAAAGTTCTTTTTTTGTAGTTGCATACTTCCGTTGAACATCATCAAGTGTTCGGCTAGCATAGTAGATTACATGCAACTTCTTATCTTTTCTCTGGCCCAAAACAGCTCCAACTGCATAGTCACTCGCACCACATATAATCTCAAAAGGTAATTCTTAATCTGGTGGCTGAACTATTGGTGCACTAACTAAAGCTCCTTTCAAGGTCAGGAAAGCTTCCTCACCCTCTTTGGTAAACTCAAACCTAACATCCTTGCATAGCAATTGAGTGAGAGGTCTGGCTATCTTTGAGAAATCCTTAATAAATCTCTTGTAGAAACCAGCATGACCGAGAAAACTTCTGATCTCTTTGACCGTGGTTGGCGATTTTAAGCTTGTCATTACTTCGATCTTCGCCTTGTCAACTTCAATTCCTTTTCCTGATATTTTGTGACCGAGTAAAATCCCCTCTGTAACCATGAAATGGCACTTCTCCCAATTGAGCACTAGATGCTTGTCTTGACAATGTTGGAGAACCCTGCAAAGATTACAAAGACAACCAGAGAAAGAAGAACCATACAGAGAAAAGTCATCCATAAAAACTTCCATAAAATCCTCGATCATATCAGTAAAAATCGACATCATGCATCTTTGGAAAGTAGCTGGGGCATTTCATAATCTAAAGGCATTCTGCGATATGCAAATGTACCATAGGGACAAGTAAAAGTCGTATTCTCCTGATCGTCGGGATGAATGATAATCTGAAAGAAACCTGAATAACCGTCTAAAAAGCAATAGTAAGAATGGTTAGCCAATCTTTCAAGCATTTGATCCATGAAGGGCATAGGAAAGTGATCCTTCTTAATTGGGAAATTTAAAGTTCTGAAATCCATACACATTCTATGACATGTGACGGGTTTAGTAGGTATCAGTTTATTATTCTCATTCTTAACTACAGTGATACCTCCTTTCTTAGGTACAACATGGACAGGACTAACCCAATTACTATCAGATATAAGATATATGATCCCTGTCTCTAACAGTTTCATTATCTCTTTCTTGAAAACTTCTTTTAGATTTGGATTCAATCTCCTTTGGTTCTCTATAGAACTCTTAGAATCATCAATCAGATGTGTCCTCTGCATGCATAACTCAGGTGAAATACCAAGGATATCATCTAATGAATAACCTATAGCTCTACGATACTTTCAAAGTTCTCTAATAAGCGTTTCCGTTTCAAAACCATTCAACTTAGCATTAATGATTACATGATAAGTAGAATTAGGACCGAGAAACACATACCTTAGCCCAGCTGGGAGAGTCTTAAGCTTGACTTTGAGAGCTTTTAACTCACTCCAAGGATTGGTCAAGGCTGAAGGTATGGACGGTTTTGGAGGATCCAAAGCTGCATAGGCTATCATCTCCTCGATCTGCTTACACGAGTTCATCATTCTAGCATAACTTGTTGCTTCGTCGTTTGCAAACCCAAATTTAGACTCTATCCTAGTAAGTGCCAGCTCAAGAGGGTCCTCAACAAGTATCTATTCATTCAACTCTTCTTCAATTTCCGCAGAAGTATCAGCAGAAAAATTCATGCCATTCAACATCGGTTTCTTCAGCATCTTGTCCATCTCAAATCTCATCTTCATATCACCTAGCTGTAGATTGATTCTTCCATTCTTGACATCAATCATAGCACCCACTGTTCTGAGAAAAGGTCGACCTAAGATGAGAGGATCCTTAGGTTCTTCATCTAGTTTGAGCACTAGAAAATCTGTTGGTACTAATGCATTCGCAACTTCGACATCAAGATCTTCGAGAATACCCACTGGGAATTTCACTGCACGGTCTGCAAAGATAAGAGAGATCTTTGTTCGCTTGAAGTTTGAGAATCCTAACCTTAAAGCTACATAATATGGCATGAGGTTTACACTAGAGCCAAGATCACGCAATGAACGTGCAAAGGTCACAGAACCTATCCAAACTGAAAGTACAAATCGCCCAGGATCTTCTTCTTTCTTAGGAATCCGATTTTGAAGTCTAGAACTGCAGTCTTGTGTATTCATCATCACTCTTTCCTCTCCTATGAACTTGTTTATCATTAGACCCTTGACGTAGTTCTTAAGCGAATGTATCATCTGCAAGGCATCAATATAAGGTAACCAAATAGATAATTCTGATAACAACTCCTTACATTTGGCATTCTCCAAATCCTTTCTAGACTTCTTTGGTGGGATGGGATAAGGTGGTACTGGTACATATGTTCTCTCAGGTGCTGCTGATTGCTTACGAGGTATGGATGCTGGTGATGGCTCTCTCTCAGGTGCTGGAAACTGCTCTGGTATTGGCGTAGGTGTGGCCGTTTCCTCATAAGTCTCTTCAGCTCTATCATCTTCAACATCGACTACTACTCTCTCTTGTCTTGGTTTTTGGAAGTTTGTTTCAAGCTTCTTACCACTTCTCAACATAACGGCATCACAAGCTTGATGATCATCATTCGAACCCAGAGGAAAGGTCGTGTTCTCCACCCTAGACATAACATAATTGATTCTGGAACTCAACTCCGAATACATCACTCAAATCTGATTATTGATTTCAAACGTAGTCCTAGACTGTCCTTGAATGAAGGAGTAGGACTTGCTGTATCTTTTGCTCGGTGTAAAATACTTTGGATTGATGGTCCTGAAGATAGGTTTCTCCTCTGATGAACAAAGCTTAACAGACTTCCTCTTAAACTCACTTGAAGCTATGAACTGATCCAACTTCTCACCTATCCCTGCGATTTTATCCATTTCAGATGAAAATTGTTTGTGATCCCGTAAATATCTTGTACTCACAGCCAAATTCTCAATCAGTCGGAAAGCACTCTCACTCGTGTTTGTGGTGAAATCTCTCTTGCTCAAAGCATTAAGTAGTTTCTTGAAACTCGAGCCCAAACCACTATAAAAGAAATTCAGAACTTGTTCATCGCTGAAACCATGGTGTGGATAATCTCTTCTATATCCCTTCAACCTATCCCATACTTCTCCAAAAGACTCATCATCTCTTTGATGAAAGTTCGAAATCTGAGTCTTCAACTTAGCAGTCTTTTCTTTGGTAAAGAAGTGGTCCAAAAACTTGTTTCTAACTTGTTCCCATGAAGTTAACGATCCTGCTGGTAAAGACAAGCCATTTGGTCCCCTTTCCTTCCAAAGAAAACTTGAAAAGTTTGCACTTAGCATAGTCCTCAGAGATTTCTCTAGGTGTTGTTGTACTACAGATTTCCTCAAAGTTTTCGAGATGATTTATAGGGTTTTCAGCAGGGAAACCGTGAAAGGTAAATTGTCTAACCAATGCTATCAAAGGCGGACTCAAATCATGATCAATGCAACCATCAGGTATACTAACAGAAATCGCTAATCGACATTGATAGTAGTTGTGAGGAGTTTCTATTTTGCCGATAGCTCCTCTTGGCATCTATTCTGTCCTAGCATCTCTTTCCCGTTTCAGCTCTTCAGTCTCTCGCTTTAACTGCTCTAATGTAGCTTCCTGACTCGTAGGATCAGCCACGATTTCCTCTCTATCAGCCATTATGAAATCAAACCTGAAAAATAAAACAAAGGAACAAAAACAAAAAGGTAAACAAAGGTGTCTTAGTCTCTAACTCAATAAATAATCGAAAGGTAACGTTATTGGTCCCTGGCAATGGCGCCAAAAACTTGGTACAACGAGTTTTAACCCTATATCCTACTACAAGTGCATAGCAAATTATTTAGGGATCGAATCCACAAAGACTAATTATCACACTAAANATACTAACGATTGTATTATTTAACTAGAGCTAAGAAGATGAATATTTTGATTGGAATCGATTGTAACTAAGGAATGTAATGTAAAACAATAACTAAAGACATCAAGCTTAGGGATTTCATAAGGAAATCAAAGGTTAGAATGAGAAATCTATTCAGGTAAGTTCAGTTCCATTCTCGACTCAGAAATAACGATTGACTAACCTACTCTCACAGTGATAGCCACTATGCTTAGATTCTAGGGACCCTAACTCTCATTGGTTCTAGAAATCTAACCACGCAATATTAACAGTTCCAAAGTGTCCACAACCCAACCTAACATCAACTCTCGTTGGTAGTGAAGGTATTGCACACCTAGAAAGGTTCTGGTTCTTATTAAACTTCTGGGATAACAAGCAACCTAAGATCATAGATTAGTTAGCTACTCTAACCTAAGCATTAACCATGTTTCTAGGCTGAGAATCCATATTAAAAACCTATTTGTTTTTCAACCTTATGTTCCTTAAGATCATTTGAATACCCTAAACTCGACTATGAACTACTCAGACATGGAAAAAAAGAACAAGCAAGCAATTGTAAAGAAATTCATTGAAAACTCAAAATAGATAGAATAGAGGTTTAGGAATTCTTCTCTAATGGTGTAGAGATCTGAAATCTACTCCTTTAGGTTACAACAAACGTCTGTAACTTTTCTCATCTCCAAACTCTCTCTAAAAACGTGTTTTTGACCTAATATATAGAGTAAACCAAACTAGTACAAAAATAAGGAAATCTGGTTTTCGCTTCGCAAGGTCATTGATCGGTCGATCCTTCAGCTGTTTGATCGATCAATGTTTCTTTATTCAATCATGAACCTTCCAAATCGTGCAAAGGTTCGTGCGTAACTTCTTCTTAAATAGCTCGATGGATATCTGAGGGCTTAGTCGTGCAGTGGATCGTACGCACGATATAGATGGATTGAGGTCAATCCTTTCAAGCATGAGAAGTCGATCAATGGATTGAGCGTAGTTCTCAATCGATCGATCCTTTATCTCGTAGTGGGAAAATCCAAAGTTAAGCTCCAATTTTGCTCAGCAGGTGGAATCCAAAGTATCCTTGCATTCTGTACCTGAAAGGATTCTAAAAATACAACAAAGACTAAAGAAAATATATGAATTAGTAAGCTATAAGTTGGTATAAACGAGGTATATCAGTAGTCTGGGTGTTTCTAAGGCTAGAGAAATTCAAAGTGGCCAAAATCTTGAAAAACTTTGTTCTATGAGTGATCGGCACTTTGGTCAAAAGGTTAAAGCTATTCAATCAGATAATTGTACGTAATTTCTTGCTTTAACCATGTTTTTTAAAGAGCAAGGCATAGTGCATTAAACGACTTGTGTAGATACTCCACAACAAAAAGATCGTGTGGAAAGGAAACACAGATACATACTCAATGTTGCTCGCTCATGTCTATTTTAATCACATACCTGTTCAGTTTTGGGGAGAAAGTGTTCTCACTTCGGTACACTTTATAAACAGAACTCCTACACCAATATTAAATGGTATATCACCATATGAGCTTTGACACGGAAAAGCTCCACACTATGCAACTCTATAGGTTTTTGGGTCCCTTTGCTATGCTCACCGGAGAGCTCGGAACAAAGACAAGTTCGGTGAACGAAACCATAAGTGTATCTTTGATGGTTATCCTGCTGGTAAAAAGGCTTGGAATCTCTATGATATCAAACGTGTCGAATTCTTCTACAGCTAGGATGTGGTTTTCCTTGAGGATGAAATTCTGGATCTCTCTACTGATCATCATGTCTCTCTTTCTCTTCCGTTACCATCAGATTACATGTATGATGATTGGGTTGACATCATACCTCCTTTGGTTACGCCATAGGTTCCTCCATAAGCCACATCTATGCCTGAAATGCCACATATTTTGCAACCATCAGAACCTATTTTGCCTTTGCAAGTTGCTGATTCAGGTCTGATTATTGATAATGCAACACCAAACAATGATTCACCAGTTGTATCTACTAAAATTGGTTGTGGCCAACGGCACCTCAAGCCTTTGGTTATGCTCAAAGACTATGTTACAAACACATTCAATCTCACAGCAACAACCACTTCTCATTTCACTAGCACAACATCAGGCTCCTCTACAACGGATCCAGCTAACATAGTGTATCCTATTTTTCATTTTTTCTTATCACACTTACTCTTCTTGCCACAAGAAGTTTCTTGCAGCTATTACCTCAGGTCATGAAGCGAGTTCTTACAAGGAAGCATCACAAGATCTTGTTTGGAATAATTTTATGTATGACAAATGTTCTTCTCTTCAACAAAACAAAACAAAACATGGGTTGATACACCATTACCTCCTATTAAGAAAACAATTGGGAGCAAGTGGGTCTACAAACTCAAGTATCATTCTGATGGTAGTGTGGCTCGACATAAAGCACGTCTTGTTTCCCTTGGAAACCGGCAAGAAGAAGGCGTCAATTACTCTGAAACTTTTTTCCTGGTTGCAAAACCAACAATGATTCGAATGTTATTCGATGTTGTTGCTGCTAAACAGTGGGAGGTTCACCAAATGGACGTCCACAACACCTTTCTACATCGTGATTTGGACAAAGAAGTTTACATGAAACATCCTCCTGGGTTTGAGCATCCATATCCGAATATGGTTTGTCTTCTGAAGAAATCTATATATGGCCTTAAGCAAGCTCCACGATGTTGGTTTTCAAAGCTTTATGAGGCGTTACTCAATTATGGTTTTCAGCAGAGTAAAGCTGACACTTCCCACTTCTCCTATGTACGCAATGGTACTACTTTGCACATACTCATCTATGTAGATGACTTTGTTGTGGCATTGAATTCTCTTTCAATGTTGCAGATATTCAAGAACTATTTCAATGATTGTTTTCATACAAAAGATTTGGGAAAGCTCAAATACTTCTTGGGTTATTGAAGTGGCTCGAAATACAGAAGGTTTCTTTCTCTCACAGTGTAAATACGCCTTAGATATTGTTGTTGAATCTGGTTTGTTAGCTGCGGAGCCATCCACTGTTCCTATAGAGTTAAATCATAAGTTAGCACTTGCTGAAGACTCACCACACGAATATCCACAAGCATATCAACGTTTGGTTGGCCGTCTCATATATTTCACGTTCACACGACAAGAGTTGTTGTACACTGTTCATGTGCTCTCTTAGTTTATGCAATCTCTCTTGGATGCTCATTGGCAAGCCACGTTACGCACTATCTGTTACATCAAAGGCTGCTCAGCTCAATGAATTATACTCTGATCTGATTTTAGTTTACGACTCACTGCATACTGTGATTCGGATTGGGAGCGTGCCCTTTCATTCGCCGCTCTCCTAATTCTTACATGAGTCTCCTCGGTGATTCTCCAATCTCTTGGAGACGAAGAAACAAGAAACAGTATCCATGTCCTCTGCTGAAGCTGAGTATCGCTCCATGGCCTATGCTTTAAAAGAATTCAAGTGGCTGAACGAATTGCTTACCACTTTAGGAGTGTCCCACGACAAGCCAATGCGATTGTTTTGTGATAAAAAATCTGCGATCTACATAGCTGCAAATCGAGTCTTTCATAAGCGTACAAAACATATAGAACAAGATTGTCATTTTGTTTGTGATGCAGTTCAATCTAAACTGATTACAACCAAGCATATCAACAGAAAGGAGCAACTAGCCGATCTACTCACCAAATCACTTCCGACTCCGCAATTTCAATATCTTTTGTCCAAGCTGGAGATTCAAGATATCTTACCGCCAACTTGAAGGAGGTATAGAGATATAGAAATAACTAACTTTCCTATTCATTAGGATTCTCTTTGTATCTATGACTTGGGTTTTAGGTCAACTCTATTGCATATATATTTGTATCATCGTACATCAATATACAAAGACATTTTCCCAAATTTCTCAAGATTCATATATTTTTGGACTTTGAAAATATTATGATTGTCTTTCCTTTCCTTTGATATGAATCACCTCGAATTCATCTTTCTATATTTAACCAAATGTAAGAAGTACTTACAGCCAATTGCAAAAGAAAAGAAAAAATAAAGTAGAAAAATATTGGCAGATGCTGAGGAAGAACCAAAAAATTAGAAACTGACGACAGTCAGAGTTAAGACTCTTTATCCGTAAAAAAACTCTTTATTTTTTTATTTTTTAAATGTAAATCTAAGAAGAGAAAATAGATGTCTCAACCTCACCAGAAAAATGGGAGAGAAAGTTGAAAATAATTAACTTAACACAAATATGATTTTTTTGTCAATAAGTAATTATTCGTCAAAAACGGGAGAACATGGTGGCATTCAAACTTATAATGTGGTACTTAACTAAATCATGGTTAACCCAATTAGACCACATATTTTTGGCTAACACAAATATGATATATAATTTTGATATTATTATATGAATATGTACAATATAAAATAATCTATAATATTAATAATACTACCTTAACAATCATGTATATGAGACTTAGTTGTTTTCAATAGATGTTCTTGTATTTTAAACACTATAATAAATAATAATATTGTAAAGGTAAATATCAATTATATTAAAGTATATAATACAATAATAATTAATTAATGGAATACAATTATTATTTAAAATAATTTTGTAATTGAATTTAATAAAACCATATATAAACTCTTTTCCATATTTAATTTTTTTAACGTCTATCTATTCTTCTAAAATCATTTGATTTTTTCATAATTTATATTCTTATAATGGTTTGAAGTGTAATTTTTAACAAATTTAAAGTATTTGTCCTAAGAAAGTTTCTCATTTACTCACATAAATGTATACAACAGACAATAGGCTTGAACACAAATTACTTTACATAGAAATACTGGGGCAAAATCTTAATAAAACATCATCCTCAAAACGTGAATATGGTTTTAATTCCTTAGACCAGAGTCCCACCGTTGACAAACTCGGTGAAAGCCAAAGCGACCAAACCAAGCATAGCGAAACGTCCATTCCAAAGCTCAGCGTCTGACGTCATGAAACCATCAGACTTTGACTCGGCGGTTATGCCCTTGAAAAGTGGCACAAGGGACGCAAGGGTCAAGATCGCGGTCGTACCGAGGAACCATGAAACGCCACCGTCGGAGATCTGAGCAAAAACGTTTTCACCCTTTGATAGTTCAACAGCTAAAGCCGCAACGAATCCAACCATCGCTAAACGTCCGTTGATCCTCTCTGGTGCTGGACCGCTAAACGCAAGCAAGTCACTAAATTTCGTGCTCGCCTTAGGTTTAGTGGGAGGAGGAGGAGATGGTGACTTAGGTAAAGGTTGAGCCGAAGAGGTAGAGGGTGCAGAGTCATTCTTTGTTGACTCTCCCTGAAAAGGTCAAACAAAACAGACGGTCAGGATTTGATCCAACATAATCATGTGCTGATTAACGTTGGACTAAGAAAGTAAATGTACCTCAGCCATGCACCTAACTTCCACTGGAAAATTCCTCTTGAGGTTGGGGAAGCTTCTGGCGAAGAAAAGCTTGTTGGTGTTGTTGATCTTACGAGTGGTCAAACCACTGGCGAAGACTGATTGCATGTAAAAAGAAGCCGTTGCCATTTCTTTTATCTTTTGAGTAGCTTGAATGAATATTAAGATTATTAGATGATTTTGTTTTTGATGTTGTAAAGATGCTTTGATGTTATGATTAAGGAAGGATCTTACGTATGTATTTATACGACGGAGTGATCGCAAATGATAGGTCGACATGTTTTCTGTTCTTTCTTTTATTTATTTATTACTTGTTTGGCCTTTTGTTTTTTTTTTCTATTCAATATCCGTAGTAGAAAAAAACCGGACACATGAACGTTACGAGACCAAAAATTGAGTTGTTTTGAGATTTTAATTATTGTGGCTATGTTGACAAAAATACTTTATGTGTGGCTATTATAGATGCTAAAGTTAAAAGCAATATTATCTGAATATTTTGACGAAACTCCATAAATTGATGTGAATTTTGGTTTATGATTCTCCTTTTATATTACAAGGTTAATATAATCAACCTAAATTTTTTTTTCTATATAGTATGACACTATGAAATAGTATATCATATTTGGTTCCACTAGTAAAATTAGTGAACTATTTAAAATTATTTCTTGGATTGTCATATAAAGTCGTTTAAGAAATCGCGTAAAACATTTGGGACGTCCAAATTCTTTGTTTACTCAATTAAAAAAAAAGAAGAAGAAATGAATCGTATTTGGCCGCTCCAAACGAAACACGTAGGCTCAAAAAGCAGAAAAGAAGAAGGTGGAATGGAACCACGTAAGCTTAGATAGTCCTGCAATTACCTTCAAAACGTTTTGAACACTTAGTTAATGACGTGGCCTCTTTCTTCGACACACAGCCTCTTCTTCATGTTTTTGCCAAGTGGGTTAGGTTAAAAAACGTAAGAAACAAAAATTCTCTGCATCTCACAAAAACATGTGGCTCAAAACAAAACTTTAACATGACTTTCCTTTGTAGAAGAGATTTTTCATTCATTACAATCTCTTTTGGTTTTGGAACTTAACTAAGTTAGGGATACAACTAAGCCCCATACTGACTCCGTCCCAAGTCCGTGATTGTTCATTTTTGTCTCTTTCTACGTGGCTCATCTTAGCTCTGTCAGTTTTTTTTAACGGTCGTTATGATGTTTCAGTAACTTTAGAATTCATCGTCGTCCTTTATGTGATGTTAAATCTTAAGGTTTGAGAAGTTATCTCTCTCTTTTTATCAAAAAGAAAAAGTCATCTGTCTACCAAAATTAAGATATTCTGTCACTTAAAACAATCAAAATTAGGGAATTTTTTTTTGATAGTTCACAAGGAAAGGAAATATTTATGTGGAACTGTCTAAAATCACTCTTTTAACGAAAATTATACAAGTATCATTAGAAAGGACATCTAATTCTGTAAAACTATCCTCTTTGTTTCGGCAAACTTAATTTTTATACTAATGTTGGAAGCCAAGAAAGAAAAATTGAATTTACAGGAGTACAAATCTTTGAAAAACCTCTAACACTTCAAACTGACAATTATGTATTATTATTGACAGTTCTAGGAACAAGATATGGTGGAAAAACCATGAGAAATTTTTTATGAGTATGTCATAGTCCTCTAAGTATTGCAAGTAGGCTAACCAATTTAATTTGTCGGACTAATACCATCTTCAAAATTTTAGAATATTCAGTAGCACATACAACTTCAGAGATCTAGATCAATAGTAGAGATTTCATGATCCACAAGATTGCTCAAATTCAGTATGAAGCGAGAAAAGACAACAATTGAACTCATGCACCTTCTTCTACATTCGTAAAATAACACTACAAAAAGATAAGACTAAATCTGACGGCTCTTCCAACCGGAAATTTCCGTCAGAAAATAAAACCAACAATGATACCGTATGGTTGTCCAGCTGCTCAATTCTCGGAGTTTGTAGAGTATTGGACATCACCAGCCACACAGAAGATCTCTGAGCGCAACAAGAAAAACCAACGAGATGAGAAAGACGTGACAGTCATGGCGTCCGGTACCCATAACGCTTGTTGCCATACTTTTGAGCGTGTTGAGCAAGATATGGTAATTTTAATATTTAATTATTAATTTAGTTTATATTATACTCTAACATTTACTTCGGTTTTTGTAGACTGTTAAGAATGGATGCGTACCAGATTGACTCAGCCTTATTAAGGGTTGTCACACTGGTAAGAAATCTGGGAGGATCGAAAACCAGAAGTGCAGGAGGTGGTGGAGAGGGTTGAGCAGAGGACGGAAGAGCTCCAAACACAGATGAGTCAGGGTGGAGCCAAGCCTTCTGCTCCGCTCTCTCGGGCTAACATCAACCGAATCGTCGTTGAGGTATTATTTTAATATAATTACATAATTTCATATATTTTTTAATATTTGATTTCAAATGTTTATGTATTTTATTTATTTTGTAGGAAACTCCATGTAACAAGGGACAACAACTAGGTCTTGGTAAGCTTGTTACCGCAGATGAATTGCCTGCAAGTGTTGACCTCAGTCAGAGATTTAGTCTTACTCAGCGGGAGCGACAAGAACAGGTTGAGCTGAGGGCAGCCAAAGCTACCATTATGCAGCAACTCCGCAAGACTGAGGAAAGGCAAGCGAGGGCTGATGCACAAATTGCCCACCTAATGGAGATGTTCGACACTCCTTGAAGTTTGCCAGATGATAGCGAGAGCTAGAATCCGGGCTTTTAGTTTACACCGAATTATGTTTTTGTAAAATTTTAAATATTATAAATATAATATTTATTATAAATTTTAAAAAATAGAAACAAAATTTTATTTTTAATATTTTTTATTAAATATAATCAATTATACTTAAAAAATTAATTAAAATAAATAGACAAATACCCGTCGGTTTCTGTCAGAAATAGGACCAAAGACATCCGAAAAATACTGGGCCGACAACATCCGACAGAGTAAAACCAACCATATGTGACATAGCAATTTGAAGGCCACTGACCAGACAAAAATGACGAACAGTGACGAGCGATACGGTTCTGATGGTATTCGAGGGAAACAAATTTGACTGTACGTGACGGGTATCTCTGACGGCAAGCAACAGGATTGGATCCATGACTAGTCGACAGAGCCTGACGGGTTTAGTTGACGGTAAACGACACGTACCCTTTCGACGGAGAGTAACCGGCGGCTTGCAACGACCACGGGCAATCATTTCCTGTCGGTTTAACCAAGGTGAACCGACAAAATTGCCATTTTTGACGAAGCTAATGCGACAGACGATTTCCGTTGGATTCCGTCGGTTTGATCTCTATACCAATAGAGTATGACGGGTTTGGCTATCGGTTTTGGACCTGTTTTTTTGTAGTGAAACCATCTTGAAAATCTTAGAACATTCAGTAGCACTTACAACTTCAGAGATCTAGATCAACAGTACAGATTCCATGATCCACAAGATTGCTCAAACTCAGTGTTTTGCGAGAAAATACAACAATTGACCCCATGCACCTTCTTCTATATTTGTAAACTAATACAAACCCAAACCTAAAAATATTAGATTCTTTTTCGGTTCTATCCATAAAGCAATAGTATCCAGGAAAACTCAGATCTTTTATCATAGATTAGAAAAGTGTCTCCCATTGACGATTAGGAGTAGAAAATTTTGGTTTAGGAACCTCTACCTCCTCTCTTTGATTATGAGCTGTAAACCAATCCTCCAAATCGGTAACCTAAAGGGTATCTATTGAATTTTTGTCCAAATTCAAGAATACTTTATCATTTCTTGCTTTCTAAATATTTGAGAGATTTTATAAATAGTTCTTGAGTTCTATCAAATCTAGTTTATATGCATACACAGATATTCCAAATTACCACAAACCAAGGGTCCAAGGAATACATTAATTCATGGGAGAAAATTTGATCAGTATTAATGCAGAAATTAACAATAACAAAAATTTAACAAAAAAGACAAAATTTAATCGCTAAAGTGTCCTAAAACTCTCGATCTCGCTAGCTTTTAATATATTTTTATAGGATTTATTGTTTGATTGATTTATTCTTTGATCACGCCATCTGCCTTCTTTATATATTTTCGAGATGAGTTGAATCTCTGAAATCTCTTATGTCTAAGTCTTCTATGCGCATGGATCTTGCTAGATCTCATTTGAGGATCATACCTTTTTGGACTTAGAAAATATTCTCATTGTCTTTCCTTTTTTTGATACGAGCTCGAGCTATTGCAATTTAGCTCGAAGTCATATCCGCCCTTCTATACTTGGGGTTTTCGGATGGATTCAGCTTGGGTCTAACCAATTCAAGACTCTTCTTGGTTTTGGCTTTGTATGACTTTGGACCTTAGGCTTGATTAACTTATTTACTTTATTTTTATCGATTTTTGACTCACTTATATGCATGTTGTTCAAGTCTTTGCTAGTGTTTTAAGGTCTTTTCAGGTGCAAGATAAATAAAAATGGGATTAAACGCTCAAAGGATGGATTGGAGTAAAATGGAGTAATTCGGGTGTTTTTCTGCACACCAGGATTGATCGATCCCTACATGGATCAATTGATCATTAACACCATCAGAAGCTTCACATGGGTTCATGATCGACTAGCTCTTGCTTGATCGATCGATCTCCTCGCCACCAGAATATGTGCCCGACCTGAAGATCGACCGAGCACTTCAGGATAGACTATTCCAACTCCCGAAGAATGGTATGCGCCCGACTTCAAGATTGACCAGTTGGCATTGAGATCAACTGTTCCATAGTGGATCGACCAATCTTCATCTGGAGCAAACGATCCACGGGCCTGCAGAGAAAATTTGATTTTCCTTATTTTGTTCAAAATGCGTTTTAACATGTATAATTAGGTTTTTAGTAGTTTTAGGAATATCAACTTTTGATAATCCTTTTCGAGATACTTTTATTTTTCTTGTATATTTTTGGGGAGAAGATTTCATATTCTACAACTTTAGAGAAGATTTTTGAACCCTCTTTAGTTTTTATTGCAATTATATTATGATTTTTAAGATGTTTATTGCTTTGTTTGTTTCAGTTATGTCTCAGTAGTTTTCCAATCAGGTTTAGGATTTTCTAGGGATTTTAGGGAATCAATGGATTAGAGACAAATATGGTCTAATCTTAATGTGTTCTCTATCTATAGTTGTTCTTAATGCTTATGTTAGAGTAGTTAACTAGCTTATGATCATATGTTACTTAATTCACCAAAAGTGCTTGTTAGTTTTCTAAAAGAACATAGATGAACAATTAATCTTTAACCAACTAATGCTAATATTAAGGCTAATTATGGACTTATCAGACCTAATCGATATTGAGTGTTTAGATCTTGAAGACCAAATAAAAGTTTAAGATTCTAGGTTGCTAGATATACTAGTCAATGCCACGATAGTGGGTTTGCTATACATTTATGAATATTTCGAGAATTTGTCTTAAACTTGCTCTGAATAGTTCCGTGATTTATATCTCTGATTTTCTGATGAATCCTCTTTTTATTATTGAATTTACATCGTTTTGATTGCATTGTTTAGTTTAATTTAAATCGCAACTATCACTTTGATTTGTCTTACCTCTAATTTGGTTTATATGATTGATAGTGATCACTTGGTAATCGTGGATTTGATCTTTTCTATACTACTTTATTTGTTGTGCCTTTGCAGTATATTCTAAGATTAAAACCTTAGTGTATCACTAACCACACTACTAAAAATCAGATCTAGGTGTATAAAGCGGAAAGATACTCAAACAAAGTATAATTTATAGATTCCAACTCAGCCCCATATTCCAAACATCTAGTATCACATCTTAATTCTCGATTGTATGGACTTTTTCAACCAAAAAACATCTTGATTGTCAACCAAAGAATAATTTGAATATCATCTTTATATCTGATATTTTAAAAATCTAAATGACATTTTTAATAACAGGAATGTCAAATGTTTACAAATCATAAAATCTACCCAAATAATTATCAAAATTTAAATAACACAAAATTATCAAATGACTTGTAATATTATCCATTTTTTGTCAAATGACCTATATTTTTATTAAATGATTTATTATAAAATTATTTTTTATTATCATAAGAGTTTTTCATATGTGTTATATAATTAAATAGGATGTTCAAATTTTCTGGGCTCAAATTATGTACTTTTAAGGGTGTTTTATTAATTAGTTTAACTAATTGCAAATGAGTAAATATTGTATCCAAAAAATTGTTGGATGATCCTTTCCTACTTACTAATAGATGTTAATTATTTGGGGTAGTTGTAAAATTGACTCATTGACTTGGATCAATTAAAAAACTAACCCCCATTTTTTGCAATACTTTTTTCTTTCCGATTTTACCTTTATTTTTCCTATAACTTCGATTTTGCCATCAACTTTTTTTTAATTTTTTTTTTCTTCACAATGAAAAATTCTAAAATAGGTCTCAAATCTCAAATATTTATAAAATTGTCATCTTCTTCAATTCTCTCACCCACCATTACCAACCTAAATTGAAGCTCTAAATGCACCATCACCAACCAATTTTCACATCATTATGCTTATTCACCAATTCTAACCTAGCAATCTCTCACTTTCTCTTCAATTATATCTAAAAAACTTACTCATTTCCGTTTTCAAGGTTTTGAAATTTTTAATCTTTCATTTTTGGTGCTATTTGGACACTCTGTGCATTTAAAAAAGGTAAACATGACGTTAACTCAAATCTATCTAAGTTCTTAAAGATTTTCGAAAATTTACAGTGAGTAGACTTCACCAGAAGTCTACTCACAAAAGTAGACTTCTCTTGAAGTCTGCTAGTCAACGCAGAAATCAATTTTGCAATTGACCAAATTTTTCGGTTACAAATAGAAGTCTCCACAATTTTCTTTGATGACAAAAAAAAAATTTTTGTACACTTCTAGAGAAGTCTACTTAAATTTGGGTTAGTTTTGCAATTGACCAACAGTTTGACTTTTTTAGTAGACTTCACATGATTTAAGTAAACTTCTCTTNTTTTTCTAAGGGGGTTAGTTTTGCAATTGACCGAAAATAGCAAATATTGACCAAAATATTAGTAGAATTCACGTGATAAGTAGACTTCATAAGTAGACTTCAAGAGAAGTCTACAACTCTCATGGACTTCACCTGAAGTCTACTTTTTGAATTTAAAATGTTTATTATTTATTAA